>CADDXX010000484.1:592410-640583 GCA_902810485.1 Alauda arvensis
CCTGGGTCTGGGCAATCCCAAGCACTAAGACAGGCTTGGGAGAGAACAGATTGAGAACAGGATTTGGGGGTGAAGATGAGAAGCTTGATGTGAGCTGGTAATATGTGCTTGCAGCCCAGAAAGCCAACTGTAACCTGGGCTGCATCAAAAGCAGTGTGGCCAGGGAGTGGATTCTGCCTTTCTGCTCTGCTCTCAGAGTACTATATCCAGCTCTGGGGTTCCCAGCATAAGGATGTGGGCCTTTTTTAAGCAAGTCTAGAGGAGGGCCACCAAAATAATCAGAGGGATGGAGCACCTCCCCTATGAAGGCAGGCTGAGAGAGTTGGGGTTGTTCAGCCTGCAGAAGAAAAGGCTTCAGAGAGCCCTTTCAGAAGACTGCAGGGAGCCTACAGTAAAAGTGAAGAGGGACATTTTACAAGGGCCTGTAATGATTGGACATGGTGTAATGGCTTCAAACTGAGAGAAAGTTTAGATTAGAGGTTATGAAGAAATTCTTTGCTGTGAGGGTGGTGAAACACTGTAACAGGTTGCCCAGGGAATGTGTGGATGCCTCATCTCTGCAAGTGTTCAAGAGCAGGTAGGATGGGGCTCTGAGCAACCTGGTCTGGTGCAAGGTGTCCCTGTCCATGGCTGGGAGGTTTGAACTAGATGGTCTTTAAGGTCCATTCTAACCCAAACCATTCTGTGATTCTATGGTTGTATAATTCTATGTAAGAATAAAGCAGCCAAGGGACTCACATTATTTTCTCTGCTTGTATACTAAAAATGTTCACTTAGATATCAATGTCGAGATAAATTCACTGAAATTCAAAATACTATGGAAAGATTATGAATATAAAAGAGAATATGCAGAAAACAACATGTTGCAATGTAGCATCCTGGTCTTATGTGCTTTCAGAATTAAATGAAATTACTCTCTTTATCAAAATAAATCCATTTTTAGTTCTATACTTTCCTGTTATCATGGCAGAGCTTAGTCAAAGATTGAGATTTAGATTTCATTCAAGGTTGTGTGTCATCAGCAGAACAGATCTAATTTTGAGCATGGTATTTTTATTTGTAATTACACTGAAAATGCCTAGTGATTAACGACAAACCATAAAAGTAATTAAAGAAAGAGCCTGACTACCATTTTAGAAGGAAACTCATATTCAGTGGCTACATAAAATTGTCTGGAAAAGCAGCTCAACACAGCATGATCTACATTTCTCCTATCATCAATTTCTACCATTGATTTCCTACCTCTTCCAGATGTGAACATCCATTTTTGGAGAGGCAGGATCTGCTAGCCCTTGTGCTTTCGTAATTCCCTGGTAATCTGAGAATCTGGTCCTGAAGACAACAACTGACTTTTAACAGGCTTTGTAAGTGCAAGCAATGATACCTAAAGAGCATTCATACCCTAGAAGTATTTCAGTATTTCTTAGTATTCCTGYCCTCAAAAGTCTTTAAAAAGTGTTATTTAAAAGAAAAAACAAAACCAAAATTATTTTGGTTCAAAAAACCCCAAATGCCATAAGCAAGAATCTTCACCAGGCACTAACTCATTTCATGAAAACTGGGATTTTGRGGCTTTCTGCTGCCAATCCAGATCCCATGTGTTGAGCTACATCTAACCTATAAAATAAAATTGAGCCCTTTCAAGGCCCTAGTACTCTTTTATCTGTTGTATTAAATTAGTAAATTKTTTCTTTGAATGACTTTTAGCCACAGTTTACAAATATTGCCCCATACAATTTCTAGATATAGGTAGAGAACGGACATGACCTAGAGCTCACTGCTGGCATTTCACCCAGTGAGAGAAAACAGATCCACATACCTACAACTAGTACCTATAATTTAATATTAGGGATGTGACCTCTGAGTGTGGGGTCCATGCCAGGAAGACTGGAAGCCAAAACCTAGAGCTAAGTAAACTCCAAGAACCTCTAAAGCTCAGAAGCTGATTTTCTAAGACTTGTTTCATCAGGTGTTCTTACACACATTCCTGTGAATGGTTGCAGAAATGGAGATATTCCTTGAACAGTTCTACACTTATCCACCTTATTAAATTTTATRTAAAAAGTATATKATTGTGTTTTTCCAGACCAGCTATSCTTTAAACCAACACTTAATGGAAGAAATGGTAATTTARGTTAGGATAYAGGGAGGAATTCAYGCAGTGAMTGTACAATCTGTATACAGAGGGAGRTATTGATAGARAGATYGCARTGCATTTTCTCCTCTTTCAAATGATAAAAAGTATATGGGATAGAAGAGAAAGACCAAGAGGTAGATGCCATTTAGAGAAACCCTGTAGCCATACAGTTTATAGCATGACTGTACACCAGCAAAGATAAGGCTTATTTATCTTWCTTTGATACTCTTTCATCTACTAGTCATATAAATGTCCCCGCAGCCGGCTAAAGAAATTTTAATGAAGTCATGACATTTTTTGTACCATAAGCTTACTTTTTTCTTTATATGYTCCATTGATTACATGTCATCTCCTYCTTTTCCACCATCTCTAGCATGTGAAAAAAGCAGAGAGGAAAGGACAGCACTCTGTTCTCTTCCATTATGTGCCCAAATTGCACAGCTGTAAAGAGGAACTTTTCCAGAAAATTGAGCACAAGCTCAAATTAATTCTCAAGCCTAGTAAAATATTAAATGGAGTTCTGGGTCACACCTTTTCCTTTTCCATAATGKTATTATAAATTCTTGTGGGGCTCTCAGTATTTGGATTTTCTCTTRGCATTGAAGTAATTGGAAGCCTTTTTTTGTACAAAGATGACAGCTATTGTTAATGCTTCATACAGAAAGAGCTGCTTGTTGAATAGTATATGAAATTACTTTGTTCAACCATTTCTTCTTTCATTAAATACTGCTAAAATGAAATGAGGCTATAGGATTATATAAGCTATCATTCTTAAAACCGTTCAGTAGCAAAAGTGTCAGGAGTTGTCTTGCAGGAATTTTTTTTTATGTTCCCCAGGGAACTAGGTTGGTGTGAGGACAGGCAACAGCTAAAAGGGGAAATGTCCTGTCTGTATGCCCATCACACATCATTCCTTCAGAGCCCTGGAAACAGTAATCTTTCAGCTCCAGAATGGATGCCACTATACTTCACAGCTGAGGTGGAGTATTGGTCTGCCTTAGTTTTGTCTGTTTGCTGCCATCCCTGCACCTCCCAACCCAAGTAACACCACAATCTGGGCCAAACTTCCTGGCCCTATTGGTTGTGCCATCAGCAATGATCCATGTCCATGCCTAGGGAGAAGCAACCACTTCTGCCAGGGGAAGGGGAGAATGCTTATTTGTGCCCTTAGACTGGCTGTCCATGAACTCCACTGTGACTGAACAATCTGTGGCCAAGACCCTACAAACTGCTTCTCTTCTGGTGCTCAAAGCTCTGCAGAGGAATTRCTGTGATGTGGCAGGAGTCACTCTGGGGTACTGGGCTGCAAGGGAAGGAATACCACAGAGAATATGGCATGCCTTGTGAAGGGATTCCCATGGGAAGCAGAGCAGCCTTGTTGCTGACAATCCTGCCCATTCCTCCTCCTCAGCACAGGGCTTGTGCATTCCTCTACAGAAAGTTCCACACTTGCAGATGCAAGAATATCAGATTTAGYTTCAAAGGAATTACGTGGCCATGGCCATAGCCACTTGTCTGCAGACCAGCTCTCTAAAAGCTGCGGGGTTTTGGATGTTAACTGTGGAAACACAGCCTGGTTTGTGCCRTAGCAGCCATGAAGCTGACTGTCACATTTGTGTTTCACCCCACCAGAGCCAAACTGTAGATGCAGGCAAGTAAACTCTTCTTGTAAGAAGATCCTTTTAATTTAATCGGGCTTGCAGCTTCTGTTTCTCACCCAGAGAACAAGATTTCTACATAGCAGGTACTTTTTTAACACATGGACTGGTAAATTATGCACATGCAGAAGATTAATGTTGCCATGAGGGTAAAAGAAAGCAATGGAAAGATACATCAGGAACTTTCTGCTAAGAAAAAAAAGTTAAAATTTTCTTTAGGAAAAAAGAAACAATTTTAATGTAAGTTAGTCAGCAAGAAAATGAACCAACAAAACAAGTTCAAGCAAGGACTCTCATATAGTTGCAATCCCTTCTTGGACTTCTATCTTCTCACTGATGTTAATGGGAAACAGAACTGGTCCTTGATTTACAGCTTTTTTTTCCAGACAGTGAGGAGTGCAAGGATTACCTTTGCTTTCTCTTGATCACAGTAAAGACACTTTTTACAAATATAAAATAGAGCATCTGTCTTATTTCAGATCAAGCACAATCATTACAAGGCAGCAGACRACAAACTCTCTGCTGCTTTTCTCTGATAACAAAAGATAGTTATTACCATGAGACTCAGACAAAGCTTCATGTTGACTAGATGTCTGAGTTTCTCAACACTGCAATTAGCCCCAAGCAGAAACATTAAACAGTGTAGTGGGGATAGAGTATGAAAGTCCCTCATCTACTTTCATATTTCAATATGATTTATTTTAGGGAACATGCCCTGAATCTTGGTAATTTTCAGCTTGTCCTCAGACTACATTTTTTCTCTCTCTCTCTTCTAATACTTGGCTACTTTCTCTGCCCCATGGCCCTTCATCTGATTCTCTTGCTGATGTTAACTTCATGCTCCTAACAGTAGTTTTTCATGACAATTGAAATCTGTAGTGTACAAAAGAGTTCAAAATCCCCATTGCCCCAATCCTCTTGTYTTACGCACTATTTCTCCTGCAGATGGTCCATGTTATTAACTCAAACATGAAGAATTTTTTTCCTAAAATAGCCATCACAATAACATTTTGCAATAAATTAACATTATCTGCGCTTGTTAATCCTATTTTTTGAACATTAAAATAAATTTTGCTTACATGTGAGGTGCATTTTCTCATAATCTTGCAAAGTGAATGTAGCCAGGGCTCTCTGGGTGTCACAGCAGAGGTGRCTTCCACAGAAATTCTTTGCAATGCACGTGTCATTCTGCATGTTGCAGCCTGGGACCTTTCCTGGTTTGGGCAGGARGTTTCAGAAGCCCCAGGGCTGGGGAGCAGAGGCAGTAGATGATGGTTTGGGGCAGAAAACATTGTTGGATACCTTCAAAGTGRTGTTAGGTGGAGGGCACTGTGTCTATGAAGGGCTGGCTGGGGCTGGCATTACGTACGTCACTGAGGGGTAAGTATATTTGACATCCTGAACTTTGCTGTCAAAAYCTTCAAATTGATGTCTGACCTTGAGGGTATTCCCACAGGCTAAAGGCTTTCATCCAGGCTCACAACAGATCAGAGAGGAAWCATGCTGTGGATTTCACTGAGTCTTGAACAATGGTGTTCATTGATCAGGGAAGCTAGTGAGGGAGACAGAAACRGAGCTCTGCAGCCCCAAATGAGCTKCCAAYGCTTTCCAATAATATTCCTCTCCAAAACATGTCTGGTTTTACTCTCATTCTCTGACCTGAAATCTTTCCTCTTATCTTCACCATTCTAGGCTTCTCAGATGATCTAAGATGCAGACTTTCCTGTTGGTCCCACAYCACTTGAAAAACCTCCTTTCCCCAAAAAAATTACTCTCAACTAATTTCAGCTGTTCAATTCTCCTTTGCATATACTCTCTTTCTGCACATGATTTTCATGTTACAGGTTTTGTGAATTTAGAGATCTATAGATGAGGATCTTTTCAAGCTCCAAGTTTACTTTGGAATTGCATAGCATGCCTTCTAGCATTTTCCTTGAGATACAGTAGTTTTTTTTTCAGTGTCAGCTTTATGAAAACTTGCACTTCATATAAGCCTCATAGAATTATAGAATAATGTTCTATATATATATAATGTTCTAATGTGTGGAAGGGAGCTTTAAACATCAAGTAGTCCAACTCTCCTGCCATGGGAAARGCCATCTTTCACTAGATCAGGTTGCTCACAATCTTGTCCAAGCTAGTCTTGAATATTTCCAGTAGTGGGACATCCACAACCTCACTGGGCAACCACCATCATTGAGAGAAAAAGTCCCTGTATCCAATATATCACGTAATACAGTCCTGAAAAGTTTTGGCTTTGTAACACAAACATTGAAAATCATATGACAGACAGCTAAATAATTAGGTCATACCTTATCATGGAAAAACTATAAATATTACCTTAATGCTATTATAGTTTTRGTATCAGAAAATAATATGGCAATGACATAAAGAAAAATGGTCTCACTAACTCACTGATATAAAGCCTACCATTTTTATTGAAATGCCATGGCTATGTTGAATGAAATTACATCAGAAGTGGAGATAATTCCATTGAAATTTGGCACATGGAACGAAATTTTATTGTGGAGGTGATAGGCAAAAAAATTTATGCCAAATCCAGTATTTCCTTAACAGCACTGCTTAGGTTCTTAGCATATTCTAACTCTTTTCCATTGGCAGCTTTTGAAGATGCCCAGTGGATTCCCTTTGGCAATCAGACGGCAAAAACATAGAAGTTTAAAAATTGCAAATACTGAAAATCTTCAAAACTAATGATATGCACTGTGGTTTTATTTGTATATCTGTGGCATTCCTGCAAGGAAAATAGAGGAGTTGATAGGAATAGAGAAAATGCTATCTCTTGTCAGAATTGATAGTTGATATACTGTAATTTTCTGCCTTCAGCAGCCCCAGATGCTAAGGAAGGAGACACAAGAACCACAAACTYGGTAGAAATAAGATTATTTTCCTTCCATTCTCTTATCATCTCAGCATGATTCTCCTCCTAAGATGCTTAGCAATTTAGGATTACCKTAAGTCCTAAAGCATGATGTTTTATCTTTCTTCCCATACTGATTTTGTCAGTACCTAACTGTTAGGAGCTGGAACCAGAAATCACTACAATTTCAAATAGCCTTGCTGGCTACATAAATGTCCTATTATTACTCTGTTCTTGCTGATAGAACATATTGGTGCATTTTTTAATGAAAAATTGTTTCTCAACAAAAAGTGAGCTTTATTTTGGCCTTATAATCCCCCTAAGCTTCACTGCCTCAAACCCTTCTTCAAACACTATTTACTTCACTCATTAGTAATAACAAAACCCATAAAAGTCATGTCAGAAACCTTTTCTTGAAACATAAAACAGCATTCTCCTCCATGCGTTTTTTTGACTTCTAATGCTTACTTTGGTATTTCTACATTTGGGTTTGCATGCAATTATACTTTACATWCTGCTCCAGAGGTTCTTTAACCAATGGTTTAAGGTACTACATATTATCAATGACATAAATTTGCATATATAAAGAGTCAATAACAGGAAAAAATGTAATAGCTTATGARAAATCCTATTATGAAATAAAATTGTTATTATAAACTGCATTAAATCAAGTCTCAATATCTAAAGTATTACCAAAAAGACCACATGACATATTTCAGCTGAATTTTAAAGAAAAAAGGTATAATTACCATGCATATTAGTACACAGGGCTAGTGAAGCTCTCATTGAACATTTACTACCTCTCATGTTCTTCTGTGCTTCCTAGGACATTTTCTGTCTAAGTCAGCTTTGCCATAAAACTGTCWACTTTTATTACCCACAAAGCAAATATGTAATTTGGCTCAAAAATCATAGGAGCCAAGAACTCCTTCACTCTGAGTTAATTCTTCTCCCCAGAAATACATGGAAACATGAGACTTCCAATTTTTTTTCAGAATGTGGTCATTTTGAGCAAGATGCACATAAATCACATCACAAATGTTTGTAAAAGGGCTTTGGAAACTGATCTTTWCTGCAGTTGGGAAAAGAAATATCTAAAGCTAAACAAAATAGTGAACACCAGTTGGACATTCACTTCCTCAAAGGCATTTTGAACTTTGATTCCTGTAAGGGGTTCAGAATCCTTATTTTTGCATTGGGTCTCATTGGAAGGCATAGCATTTCTTCTGAAACTTCATCATGATGTTCAGATATGCACAAGTCTCACCCCCAATCAAATTTTCATCCACGTTGCAAACCCCTAACCAAAGTTCCTGCATTTTCCTTTTCCTTTTTATATTTGTATGTGCATACTTGTGTGTGAAAACATTTGCAATAGAAGCATGTATTTTTTCACCTGGAAAAATTTTTTGTCATGTTTTGTATATCACCTTTATCACACAGTTTCTGAAAGTCGAAGATTACAAAGGAACACTGAGGAATACTGAATTCCTGAATCTAGCATTAAATTATTGTGTTGAAGTAGATGCTGGAACCAGTTGCTTTTATGTAGGAAAGAAAACCCTYCTCAGTCTCAGAAATACGAAATCTGAAATTCTTATCTAACATTTTACTAAAAGTAGGTGCTAAGGATCTATCTTAAATCTCAGTACCTACGGCTTTTTAGATGGTTAGATTATTTGTTTCTTTTTTTTTTTCCCCTCTACCCTATGCAATAAGAAATCCTGGTGGCTGTTCAAATGAAACAGCTCTCTAAGATCACCTGGAAACATTAATCTTCTGGACATACTGCATAAACCACTAATCTCATGCTTGTCATTTRAAACGAGGAAGGGAGTACAAGGAGACATGAAAGATGCAGGCAGATTTTTAAAGCTTTAGCATTGCCATTTTAATTCACTTTAAGAATAAATAAGATCCCTAAATCTTATGTTGCAACAAACAGAATGGCCAGAGGAAAACAATGGGCTGAATGTTCCCTCTGAATAAAAATGAATGTGATTCAACACAGGACTTCAGCATACTGTCTMCTAATCTCTTGCTTCCTCATGTTCAACTCCTTATCAGACACTGCTGTTAACATCACGTTTTTTTTTTTTTTACTTGCAAGCCGAAGGTACAACTAAACCTCACTTATAATATAAAATATAAAAATATTTATGCTGGTCTGATATATATTGACCCAACAGCCTACAACCAGCTGTGCTAACCTGTGCTCTGCTGCAATCTCAACCTTCAAATTTTTCGTGTTGCCACACTCTGCTTATGAATCTTAAAAGAATTTAGAATTCCATACTTAAAAATATTTTTACCTATTTTCCAAGAAGTTAGGTCAGAATGGAAAAGCAGTGCCCATATAAGAGAGGATACAACTTTGGATGAGAACTTTAGCTCCTACTGTTAGTGTAACTTTCCCCTCAAGTCTGCAATAAAATCAGGTTTAGGCCAGTATTCTTATTTTTCACTATTCAGTCATATATTTTTAAATAAGCTGAACACTAAGTCTTTTTGTTTGTTTGTTTGTTGGTTTGTTGGTTTTTGTTTTTTATTTTACTGACTTGGAATTGGTAAACTCCAGTAAGGAGGAAGAATGTTTTCACCTTTYACATTTGTCTCTTGCTCATTCATGTGATCGCTGTCAACCCAAGCTGTTTTATTTTAGGAAAAGGGAAAATGCGCATCCAGCAATAAAGCCTCCCAGGGATTCAGGATTCTGTAGCTTGTAATGGACGTGTTCCAAAAGTGACAATGGGAATTCTATCAGATTGTGTGATATTTGCACTTGTRTCTATGGAAAAAGCGTTACACTGAGCATGGCTGTGCTTGAGCACATGGCATTGTGGTATCTGCACATTCCAGTCAGCCCGGTCCTTGCAGGACTGCATTGCTGTCCTAGCAACAGCTGCCTCCCGTCCTCAATTCTGTCTGCTCTTATACAGTGATTCAGAAAGACATAAAATAACTTTGGGAAACAATAAACTGTAGCACATTTCTTCATTCATTTCTTCATTTGATACCATTCACTAGAGTACTGAGTTACTACCATAAAAGATCCAACATCAATGGAAAAATAATCCTTTAATGACATCTAACCATTTTTTGATGCTAATTAAGCTCTTTATTTTTGTTTTATCCCTCAAAAGCCTTTCCACCCCACACTTTAATTAGTTTAAAAGGCTGAGCTTATTAGAAAAAAAAAGTCATGAACCAGAACATGGAAATGCTTCTTAGCTTCAGCTCATACACGTGGATTGGGCCAAGATCGAATATCGGTTACTTGCCAGAAACCTAGTGTTTATTKCAATGTATCCCTAAGTTCTGATGTGTGAGGGATGCAATTCAGTTTGGAGTCTATTCATGTTTTATTACAGTTTTTCATTTAAGTTAGTTTGGAAATAAAGTCTGTTCTAACTCTTGTTCKGTTTGCAGCAAGTAACAGAGAAAGGTCCATATTTGCTTTACTTACATTCAAATAATTAGTTCAATATTTGACACCTCTMCTAAGTTAAAATAGTGCACAAACCTACTTCATTTAAGAGATCACAGGTCCTCAAATCCTTTTCAGATACTGAAAGTCTGTAAATCGCTCATTCCAAGATGTGCAAAATAGACATGCCAACATGCAGAATAATTATTATCTGTTTGTATTAAAATGTCTGTGTTTTGTTTCTCTGATACATGCGGTTAGGGGGGGTGAGGGACACCCCTGCATTATGAAGGTCTATCCCCAAAGGAAGACAAAACCCATTTGCAGAGAACAGTGGCTCAGTTTTAGGTCCAGCAGGGGTTTTTCAGGATGTGGTGCCCCTGGTGACATGTGCTCACAAGGACAGTCATGATGGATGGTGCCCAGCACACTTTTGTCTGCTAGGAKGCCAACCAAAAGTGAAATGGCATTGCTGCCATGTCAGAGCAATGAGTGAGGGCAGGCATGGCAGGGATTAGAACTGYCACTGACACAGGCTGCAGCTGTCAGACAGGGACACAGCCTGTTGCAGAGAAGATGGGGAACAGGAGGGCAAGTGAAATAAGTGCATCCCATTAGGAATATAAATATTCCACTCAGGTGTGATAATGTTCATAAACAGGGTACATCCTGCTTTACTTCTGCCTGTCTCCATGCCTCTGGGTGCTTCTCAGGCAGCTCACATACCAGCCTGTGAACAAATTTCTGGCATGTGTGACAGAGTATCACAGCAGTGTGGATGCAGAAATTATCTAGCCTGGCACAGGCATCCCCTAGGACTCTAAGGACAAAAYTGAGATCTTGATTTTCACAGAGCAGTATAACAAAGTTTTATGGTGCGTGCAAGCAATCTTGCATTTGCAAATACCTGAATGTATTTTTCATGCATTGTCAAGAGAGCTAACTGCTAGAGCATTTGCATATGGAAAGTCTCCCACTTATGCAGACAACCAGGTTCCAAGTTTTTCTAATTGAGGAAAGGKTCTAGCTGTCACAAAAAATTAAATTTTATTTAATTATTTTTAAAATGAAAGGAATAGTGAAAAAGGAATTGGGGTACAAAAAGCAGAAGACACTGGAAAAGCCACCATATTGGAGGTGTAAATATGCTTAATGTATCATTATAGTTTAAGCATGAATATTTTAAATTTTATAACTGGATTTGGCAAAATTTTGCAGTGCTACAGAATGCAGCCTCTGCAGAATAGTTGGGAGATTTTACTAGTTTTTTCTTTTGCTGGTCTACTAAAAGTATGAATTTTTATTCTGATACAGGTTGATATTGGGAGAGAGGTGAATCACAGATCTTTTGATCATGTATTCATTTCTGTAGTTCAGTCACTGACATCACAGTAATGAAAGGAATCAGTTCACAGGTCAGATACTGCTTTCATTTATATATCTTAGAAAATACCTTAGAAAAGCACCAATTCTTGAAGTTCAATATTAGTTAAATATACAGCATTTTTTTCATAAAAATAAGAAAGCATTTTATTCTACTTTTTAGCAGGTATATTTATGTTTGCTTACTCAATAAATTACTCAATAAATTATTTCACTGTTTCATAAAAAAAGCCCAACCAAACCCACGCAAGAAACTTTCAGTGTTAAATTCCTGTACTGTCAACAGAGATAGAAAGTTCCAGATCCTCAGTTCTGTCAAATGTGCAATGGGRAAGACATAGCCCTGCTAATTAGTGGGTAAGATAGCCCAGAGACYGAGTTTAGGAAAAGAAATTATTTCAGTTATTAATCTGGGTATCAATTTACATGCTAGTATTAAAAAATAAGCCCAAAAAAACAACAAATAAAAACCCAGAGCTACAGAACGACTTACATTTTGAATAGAGCACAGTTTTTATTCACTTTCAAAATTCATCTCTTTCTCCCCTTTTTTCTCCAACAGACATACCTGCAAATGTCAGCACCCTTTATTTCCTTTTTTATTCCCAAGAACAGTACTCATTGTACGCAATCACTCCTGAAAAGTTGTTTTTTTCTCTTAGTGAGCTACACAAAAGCTAAGCTTTCACGAAGGCAATCCATATTGCCTTCAACATTTTTGACAGGCTGCCCTGGAAACAGCTGCATCCATGGCTGTCAGAAACAAGGTCATGCTGGGCCATGAGATTACAAATTTATTGTGCCACCTTGAAACACATGGTGCCCCCTTGTCATGCTTGGGACTGCACCTTTCCTACCTCACAGCCCCTTTGGCAGGCAGACACTGCAACCACSTGGACCCCTGGCAGCCCCATCCAGGAGCCACCCATCCCTTGGGCTCCCAGATGCTGCCAAGGCTGGTGTCTGCTTSATCCAGCAGAAACATGTGTTGGCACAGTGGCAGTGGCACACTGCCASTGTGTCCACAAAGCCAGGAATATTTCATACAGGTGTCTCCAATGCTAATTGAAATATTGACTTATTGACATTGTCACTGCATGGCAGGGTTCAGTAGAAAACAAATCAACAACAGCAGCAGCTTCCTTTTACTGACATACCTGAGTAACAATCTCAAACCAAGAGATGAAATAATAAGYTGTTTTAAAATATAACACCAGAGCTATCTCTCAACAACTAGGTTGTAGCTTTGTCAAAACCACAARTACTTTTAGCAGTGYAGTAGTTTCTATTTGCCCCAATGATTTCACCTGCTGAGCAATGAAAAACTGGCATATGATTTAATTTATCAGGTATGCATGTTTCTATGCTGACTACTCCAAAACACAAGTTGCCAAACCATTAAAAAGCAATCAGGCCCTCTATAATGCCCCTTCACTGTTCTATTTTTACTTTATTCTATACTATATCTCTCCACATGAAACTGAAAAAAAATATTGGCAAAAATTGGAGTATTTCAAATAAAATTTATTCCTGTGCTCACTGCTGTATGATAGCACAGATACAGTCAACAACAGTTTGTGAAAGACTCAAGGTGACTTTTGTCCCTGGGGTGTATCTGCAGTGAGCTTGTGCTACCRTGTGGGGGCTGGATAATCAAATTCAGGGTAGGGAAAAAGACAACTAACCAAAGATGCTGTATTGGTTCAACTTGCAGTCCACAGCTGGACTAAGAAGGACATACATGGAGTTGCTCCTGTTGTCCATTTCTGAACCTCATGGCACTTCCCTTCAGATTTCTGGGATATGTGAAAGGCGTCATATGACTTAKTCCTGCAAATATGCCCAAACACTTGACTGTATTCACATAATTTGTGCTTTTGGATTTAGGTTCTCCCACAGTAATTGAGAGAAAGAGATCAGCTGTTCTTTCTTTCAGCTCTAACTAACTCCAGTGAGATAAAATGGATTATTGATGCTATTTGAATTTGATTTTTTAATATTATTATTGAACCAAAAATATATTTTAGGAAAAAAGTCAAATCTCTAAACACTTTGGAAAGAAAATGGCCATTGGGATAAAGGCTTTAATAATTAACATTGAGGAGTTTCTCTTTTTACACAATTTCTTTTAATTTTTCATATATATATATAATTTCTTGAAACTCCATTTTGCACTCTCTACCATTTTAACTAGAACATAAAGTAAAGATTTGTTAACTTTCTTCTCTGAAAGTACTGAAAAAAAGCTCACTGCTGTTCAGGAATCTTAACCTATGACATACATACAAGTCTTCCTGACATTTTGAAAAAGATTAGAAACAAGATAATAAACTGAAGGCCTTGTGAACAGGTGATTAAAAAGGAAAAGTTGAGAACCTTCAGCTTACTCTTTCCTTTCTAATCATGAGCTTGTTGCTGACAGCAGTTATTTTTCTCATCTTATCAGTAAAATCCCTCCTGAACATACTTTTACTTCATCTGTAACCTTAGATAATAATTGTTAGCATGGTGACCAAAGAAAAGGACAGAGTCTTCCCAAATGGCATCCTGAAAGCAATAAAAACACCAAATTATAGGTGTGCATTTGAGAAATCACAGATATTAAAACTGTAAAAGCTGAAGAGAAAATCCATTTGGCATAGGAAGCGTGGGCAGTGGAGCATGTCATTTAGTTATACTAGAAACAGAATTAGTTCAAAAGAAGAGAACTGGTTCTTCATTTATTCCTGATATTTAAAATGCTTGTACCTGTGAAATTGAAATTTAGCTAAGAGAGTTTTGCTGTGCCTTGCTTTTATCAAGTTTAGGGATTTATTCTTGTGTTAGTACTTCTGCTTAAAGAAACAATAATCAACTAAAGGATGACTATGTGTAAGGTTGTAAAACTGATGTAGAATTTAGAATATTATTACTTTAGCTAGCAAGAAACAGGGAAAACACCCAGAATTTTGATAGCAGTCTAAAGGCTGTGATGGTGGAGGGAAGAGACAGAAACTCAAGAGAAAGGCATTTCAAATGCAAACTAATCCAYCCTATTGTACACACAAGTTAAAAATTTTGACAAAAATTGCCTTGTCTTACCTGATCTCAAATATCTTGCTTCATGAACATAAAAATATCCTTTATGTGCTTTGTATATCTGGGTCTTACCAAAAAACCAAATTTGTGAGTACTGTTCTAAAGTAAAAGTAATTACACCCATACRCTCCAATGACTACTTCTTTCTGCCATCTCACCAGCAAAGTGGTGTATCAAGAAGAAAGAAAAATAGAATGAGCAACCATGTATGTTCTAAATAAACTCCATAAAGGTAARCAAGAAGGAGCTGTTAGCCATCAGAGATAATGAGAAGTTCCACAAGAACAAAGACAGGAATAAAATATAAATATTTTTATTATTGAGCTGTATCTAACTGCTCAGTAAAAGTGCTATGAATAGCTAACACAATGTTATGCTGTGATAAATTGCCACAGCAACATAGATACACAAAAAAGTTTTAATTTGTCAAATGTTAAAGCATGGATGTTGCAGCTTAGTGATCAGTAATAYACTGCATTTGACTTGTGTCACTAAGGCAACTAAATGTTGCCTTTTCACACTCTGACTCTGCACCCAGTCCTGTCAGTCCCACTCACATCAWGCTTAGGCTGAGCTTGGGGCATGTTCCTCCTGACTGCATGGGTGCCCCTTGTGCTGTGACTTAGCATATTTACCAGTTGATCTTCTTTTAGYATCCTGCAAGTTAAAGCCACTGACATGAAAAAAACAAGCATGACTTATGTTCTCATAAGACAAATGTCAAGAATTATGTGTTTTTCTGTAATTTTCTGACAAGTGAATAATTACTGATAGCAATTATGAATATGTTTTCACTGAAAATACTAATATTTCAAAATAGTTGCATACATACATTCAAAAATTGCATGTTTTACTTTGTGCATAGCAACAATGGTGTTTAAATCATTATCTGGACTTTGTTTGCATTTTCCAAATTTTTTCTAAAAATGTTTACATGTGAATTAATTTTCTCATGGTTAGCAGCTGCCATGATGTATATTTCACTAGCTATGAGTGCAGCAGTATTACATCCATGATTCTTATTGGATATAAACAAAACAAAATTGATGTAGAAAGATAATGTATCTTGAGTCTCTAAAAGCAGTTCATCAGGGTGAACAYGTACCTTCATCTATCCCCAATAAAATCATCAACAAAGTATGTAAATTTGGAATAACTAAGTGTCCTAATGATTTTTGCAGGAAATTATTATTTTGAGCGTATTGCCCAAAAAAATATCTCTTAGGAAAGAAGAAGCCAACAGACTTAGATTGTTGTGATTGTCTGCATAAAAGGCTTTGACCAGTGAGTTCTCTTTTGTAATTATTGCTTGCATATTCAAGTCCTCCCCATTAACAGCAGCAATTAGTGACAGAGTATAAATATCATGTTTGGATGATCCAATCTGCATTTGTTGCTATAAGATTAAAAAATATAATGGCTAGGTATTCAGGGTAATGCAAAACCAGGTGTAGTGATGGCAGAAGTTGCAACGTAGGCAGAATTCAGCCTTTTAGCCATTGTATTTAACAAAGGTCTTGTTGCTACTGTAATTCAATTGCATTAGGTCACAAAATGTTAAAATGGTAAGAAATTTTTATGAATAATATAAGCTTGTTATGCTTATATATTAAAAATATAGTGCAAACCTTTAAAAGTCACTTAACATATTTCTGGTCCAGTAGCTTTCTTGAATAATTCCATTTGCAAAGAACATCATAAAAGTAAATTTCAGTATTTTTTTATTGTTCTAATACAATGTTAAAACAAGAAATAAAACATGGTAAGAATTCATCATAGTTGCAAAATAATGATCCTGAGAAAAAGCAGAATCAATCTACTGGATGAAATGTTGACTGGGAGAAATTTCTCTCAGCATGTGACAGCATTCTATTGATAGATTCTGCCCTCAGGAAAACTTGATTTTATAATGTTATTGTAACTGGAAAGGATGGCAAAAAMTTGGCAGTACACCAGCACTTTGTTTCAAAGAAAATCACTTGAAGAAAGTCACATCGCAGTTAATTTCTTAGTCAAACCTGTTTATACCTGATTTCAAATTTCTAGCATGGTAATTAATTAAAAATGTTGCACTTTTATCTCTCAACACAAGTTGTTATGATAAATGAGATATGTGCCTTCTGATCAGAGCAATAACAATTGTACAGCACAGACAGGAAAAAGCCTTTGCATAGTTTAATTCYGATGCTGGTGTCAAAATGTATGACTAACATAATTATGGTGTTATTTCTAAGGAATTTGGATCTGTTGGTGGATTAAGTAAACCAGAGGGACYTTCTGAGGCCATCAGCACTGCCTTGACTAAAGGCAGAGCTCACTGGAAAAGGAAAGCTGTGATGTGTGGGATACRAGTGAGCCTCTGCAACTCCCACCTGGGAACTGAGAACAACACTTCCCCCTCTCCCACCTGAGTTAAGGAGTGATGCATAGRTCTTACTTTCTCATCTTTCTCCTTCCTCTTATGCATTTCTAATACTTCCTAATGGTGTAATGAGGTTCTCAAAGGAGGAATCAAATAGTCTGCCAAACCCAAGGACAGATGCATAGAAAATTCCTTGCCTCTGCTGCTGATTCTGCCTCTGCATCTCTGATTAAATGCACAGCTGACCCAGATCACCTGTCAGCAAACACTGGAGGACTGGTAAACACTTTTCTCCTGACATGGAGTCTCCTTTACCTCAAATGAACTCCCCATAGAARCTGTCAGCTTGCCCCAGAAAAACTTCTGTTCTCAGAGTTACAGTGGAACTCCAGACAAGAAGAATATTTGTTCAGAAGCAGCAACAGAGCATATCTGTTTGGAGATCCAATAGAAGAGTTTTTTTCTTCTGTATGGGGAGTGTTTATCACAGGCAGCTATGGGAAAAATTGCATTAGCCTGGAAGCACATGGCCCACAAYAAGCACCTTCTCTGGGGGCTCTGATGATAAATACTGGCAGCACAATGGGACTATCTTCTTAAACCTTAGCTAGCAATCAGCTTAGTTCTGATACAGAGGGATTAATACATTCACAGGATTTAGTACCAGCCAGTGTGATGAGAAATGGCACAAACTGGAAAAGAAATCAGCCACAAAACATGGAGATATATAGCTCTATGCAGCTTCCTTCATTTAAAGATGTATAAACCAAAAAAAATTATTCTTATCTTTTTTTGAATTAATAAACCCCATGCATTTTGATTTAAAATTGTCTATAAAATGCATACAAGTCTCTGGAAGTATGGAAAAAAAATTTCGTAATCTACTGTGGTTTTTCTCAAACTTCCTTTGCATCTAACCTCTGAGGTGCCAGTTTGTTGAGCATCCTTGGTGCTGATCAATTTGGCACTCTTGCATCCCAAGAGAACTGGGATTTTTCAGCCTGAAAAATAGMTGGCTTAGGGGTGATCTAATTGTGGCCTTACAGTATTTGAAGGGWGTCTGCAAGAAAGCTACAGAAGGAATTTTTTAATGAGGGCCGTAGTGATGGGACAAGCTATAATGGCTTCAAACTGAAAGAGGGTAGGTTTAGGTGAGATATTATTAAGAAATTCTTTACTGTGAGGGTGGTGAGGCACTGGAACAAGGTGTCCAGAAAACCTGTGGGATGCCTCATCTCTGCAAGTGTTCAAGGCCAGGTAGGATGGGGCTCTGAGCAACCTGGTCTAGTGGAAGGAACCCCCATGGCAGGGATTTGGAAATAGATAATCTTTAATGTCCCTTCTAACCCAAACCATTCTATGATTCTGTGATTTCAGGGTACACCCACAATAAGCTGTGGAGATTTTCAGCTTAATAATTTTAAGAGGAATTTGAAATTTTTGAACAAACATATTCCTTCAGTGCACATGAGCATTAGTGGGGTCTGGCTAAGGCCACTTTGCTTTTAGTTTTGAGTAAAACATGCATCAAGCTAATTTCACTTTCACAGAGGAACATCTCAAGCTTATTAATGTCTTCTACTCTGCTTTCCTGACTAGAATGAATCAATGATCAAACTAACTATCTTTGTGACAAATAAACTTCTACAGCTGTGGAAATGATCAGGTGTGACAAGCCTTTTTTTATTGGTCTTTTGTCTGCAGACTAATTTTTTATTTAGGGACTTTGTCAGTAGTTACACATTACAAGATAAGGCAAGAATTTGTGTGTGAAACAAAAATAAAAAAAAACTTGTTATGTACCAAACCTGAACAATATTGTTGCACTCAAAAAGAAAGGTAGGTGCCAGAAGGAGTAGCCCATGTGTGTTGATGAAATCAAGGMGCATTAATTAGACACACATTATTTATAACTATGTAGCAGCTTAACATGCCATAAAATTAAGGGCATGACAAATAGCAAGTTGATTGCACATCAGGAAAAAAACTGATGAAGTTATGGTCTGTAATTAACCAATACCTTCAGAGTACAGCTTTCCTAGGCCTTATAAATATCACCTGAATTACTGATGTAGCTTTCAAACGGGCCCGCTGGGGAAATTACCTAAATTTGATGAAAGACATATAGGAGCTATAACTATCTTTAGTATTTCTGGGTTCATTGCAACCTGCTGAGTTTCCAGCTGCTTGAGCTATATTTCCAATACAGAATCCTTGCAGGCAGAGCTGCAGGTTGAAAAGGAATATAGCAGAATATAGATTTATAATCTATCATTAAGTCAGTTTGTGCTTTTCCTTTTTTTCTTTCTTTTTCTTTTTTTTTTTTTTTTCCTACAAGAAGAGAAAAGGAGTACTCTGTGTAGATTAATCTCAAACCTTCTCAGGGAGGACATTGATRGAGATTCAAGTGTGTGATCTTCCAAGGAAAAACAGGATGCTGRTTCTTATCTAAGACTAAATTCAGCTTCATTTTTACAGTCAAGAAGAGAAGTTACTTCTCCAGAATGCAATCTTCTGGCCACAATAGCACAATGCTTTCAGTACAGTGTGGAAYTGAGCTACATTTTCTCACTTTTTCACCATGCTCTCCTTTTCCTTACACATGCTTGCTTATTTCAGGAGAGATTATGAAACACAAATGAATGCATAAAAATTCTAATGACATTTAATTAAGCATGATAGTTTTGAAGAAATAAGTGGCAAATTGTTGCTTTCAAGTGACAAATGGTTGGTTTCTAGTATAAATAGAAACAGGTTGTTACTAAGAGAGTAAAATCAAAGCATATTTGAGATATGTGCCCTATATCTTACTGGAGTTATAGAAAAGTWGTGAATGATATAATTGAAAGGGAGGGATCTGAGATTGTGAGKCTGGTCTTTAATTAGCTTGTGCTACCATGAACTTTTATCATTAAGAGTTTATATTCAAACTCAGAGATCACAGCATCTGACCATATTTTATTTATATAGCCTACAACTATATAAATGCCTCTCTATAGACCCTTTCAGTGAGCTTTATTATTATTGTTGGTGTTATTTTTAACTACTTAATAAGGACATCACAAGAATTTCTCTAGTTTCTACAACTTTCGTTCATCATTGGTCAAATCCTTCAATCACRCTGASTCTGTCATGACAGCATTAAATGGAAAGATCACTKATGCCATTTGGCTCTCCATCAAAGAATACTACATATTCTTTTTTAAAAATTTCACCTTGATTGGATGGTATTAAATCCTTTGAACTTCAGTACAGACACAGACTCTATCATAAACCATTTTTTTCTTATCTCCCTTTAGAGCCCAGAGCATCATGTTAATGACTGTCATATGAAATGTTAAATTTCATTAATATCCTAAAATTTCTGAGCAATTTATGTTTAGAAAATTTGTAATATAATAGTCAGCAGTGTGAGCATATTCCAAATGCATCATAGCTTCACTGATAAACCCCACTTATGGCAGGGTTTATAAATTGGCTTCTTACTTTGCTTGAAGCACCGCCAAATATGTCATAATTGAAAACAAATTCCAGAATTTCTTTTTCCTTTACTAAATTTATTTTAAACTGATTCAGCTGGTGGTTTTTCAGAAATGAGAGACYGAAAATACATACACAAGTTTTTTATGCTGTTTTTCAATGCCTGTCTGATACAAAACATACAAAACTGTCTTGCAATTTCTTTTGCCTCTACTGGGTGAAGAGAGACCAAACTCTTCAGACAGATGTCTGAAGATACAGTTAATGCCCAACAACAACCTATACCTGTTAAAAAACATCAGTTTTGTGTAGAGCCCATTCTTAAGGTCTGRCTAAATAATTTTCCAAGGATTGCCTAAAATATTGTGTCTCATAATATACTAATTCAATAATATGCTTTTGTAATTAAAGTTGATTGCAAACTATATAAATGTAACTTGTCTTCTGCTGTTGTGCATGACAAGACAGTTACATGGTCTAAATTCAAGGATCCAGGTGTGCTTTTGAGCACAAGACATATTTGCTTTCTTACCAGTATCCCAAATCCTAGATTGAAAGAGCTCAAATGACATCTTCACTTTTATCCATTACTAAACTTTGCCCTCCACAGGGGAGGACTTGAGTATGGRGCTGGTGAGACAATGATGTGCTTAGCTAACCTAGAGTCTGTGGAGAAATTACTGCAGAAATAGTTTAAATTCTGGCTCAATGTGTATTTATACATACATATTTGAACAATGATAAACTGGAAGGTCCTGTTTACAAAACAGACCTGCACTTAAAAAAAATCACAAGTAGGAAAATGAGATTCCTTGCAAGACAAGAGTACATTTTGATGTTGCAACATTTATAATAATAACTCCAAACTTCAATGGCTTTGTGTTTGTATTAATTTTTCTCAACCAAAAACGACAGAAAATTGTGGTAGTTTAGACATTTTAATGGCAGCTTCAACAGATGCTCCAACAAAGCAKCTAAAGAAACAGAATAAAATACATTCACTTGTAAGTAATTTTTTCAAATTGGAGTTAAATCCCAGAGAAAGGCTTATAGGACACGTTATATGCCTGTTTTCTGTGACTGCAATATGAAGGACAATATAATTGTCACTCTTTTGTACGAAATAAAACCTTGATTCAGTGCTATGTCAATCAATATGAAGGTTGCCATTGATTTCAGTATTGCACAACCAAAACTTTCATAATCAATAAAACAAAAAGAGTGCTTTGAGGAGATGCTCAGAGGCAAAAAATGCTGGTAAAAGCCCAGTTACTGAATGGACTTTTAACTGGGGTTAGTGGGAAAGTGTTCACTGAACATTTCTCTCTTCTGGTCTCTGATACATGTCCCAGGTTCTGCAGACAGCCACGGCTTTTAATTCATATCATTACATGCCACCTGACTATTCAGAGAATAACTATTTTTTCATTAAATATGGGCAAATTATAAGTGTGCTTTTTTCCTCCCCCCCAGCCATAGGTCTGCATTTCTGCATTTCATTACAACTTAGTAAGCAACATTTTTTACTAGACACTTTATATGCTTCAGGATGCCTATTTGAGCTAATGAGATGTGTGGAGAGTAACTGACCAGTTAGCAAAATATAGATAATTCTGTGGTAGATCTCTTTTGTTTGYATATGTACAGTACATTCTGTGGAAGCAGGTTTAAAGTTAAAATGTAAACATGTTTTCCAACATAATTATTAGCACATTTTATGTAGTGCTTTTAAATATCTTGAAACAGAATTATAATAAGCTGTATTAGTTAATGTAAAAATGTGTATATATTCAGGAAAAGGTAAAAAAAAGATGTACATGCACATGTATTTTTAGGAAGAGGAAGAATGAAATCAGATTTCAAAGTGACTGCACAACCATTTGCAGTAGGGAAATTCAGGCAGCATTTATGAACAGATCCAAATGACCCTGCATTTCATGAGATATTGTCCTTCTAATATTTCTTGRTATATCCTGCTTAGAACACATCTAATAAGAAGGAAATAGAAAAGGTTTTGTGTTTACTTTCAAAATGTTCCTAGCATTGCTACAGCAATATCAATCTGGATATAAAAGAGTTTTCAATAAATCACAGAAGGCATTATTGTCACATATAGGACATACTTCMTTAAACCACATATATTAATATTTCACAAACTAGAAATAATTAATTTTGCGCTTGTTTGGGGTTGTTTTCATAAGTATAAGCAAAATATGCGTGAATAACAGCAAAATATTTTGTTTTTGACAGACATGATAATGAACCCTAAGAGGCTCCTTTTGAACAGGAGTGTTAACAACAACAGCTTTTGTGTGACAGTCAAGATGTGCTAAAAGTTCACTCGAAATATCTCTGACATATACAATGATTTCTTCAAAGATACTCTGAAATTTTTTTTTTAATCTGAGATGATATAAAAAAAATTCAAATCATTGCAGGGTTGCTCACAAACTGTTGGAGAAGGCACTGGTATCTGTATGTTATCTACTCATTGCCTGGCTCTGGCATCTCACTAATGAACCTAGTTCRGAAAAATGCTTTATTTCCTACTTGCGGAAAACCTATTGGTTGATTATTGTCAAGTGCAATGCATGTGTGGCACATCCCGGACGACTTATATATATTAAAATATACAATACTGGGGAGTGTGGAAACTTCTTTCTAAAAAGCTGACCTCAGAGTACCAAGGACAATGCTAAAAGTTTGATAGATTTTCTGCTCTCATGAAAGTGAATTGTAGACAAACATGTTAAAGACAGAAAAAAATCTTAATTTTGACAGATATTGGAGATAGGAAAAGTGTGTTAAAACTAGATCCATACCAGCATGAGTCCATCTTTATAAGGCTTAATCCTTAAGAAATCTCTTAAATTGAAAATATAAAATTATACCAAATGAATACTCATCAAATCAAGTATCTGAAATTAAATCATGACATATATTTCTATTTCTCAAGTCAGGCATCCTATTTTACAGGTCACCAGTACTAAGCCACAGATATTTTCTTTGGTTTATAGTTCAGCCACTGAGGGCAAGSAGGATGGTACCACCCTTACCCTACCACTCTCTACCCTAATTTTTTTAAAATTATAGACTGCATTTTTAAAAGGAACATTTTCTCTTTAAGAAAGATGATTCAAGGCCAGGTTGTATAGGGTTCTGAGCAACCTGGTCTAGTGGAAGTTGKCCCTGCCTGTGGGAGGGGGGGTCAGTACAAGATGGTTCTGCCCAACCCAAACCATTCTGTGATTCCRTGAAAATAAAAGGACAATTTCCAAAATAATAATTTTTGATTATTCCTGATTTTTGAAACTCTCTGGCATCARTTTTCAGCTCTGTGCTGATAGCATATGTTGCCCTGCAGTTACACAATAAAAATGTAGCAAAATCAGTGTTGTAAATAGCTGTGCTAAACCTTCAATGAGTCCTAAGTAAATAATACCTAAATACATGCAGTAAAACAAGGCTAGAAGGTCACTCTTAGATCACATTTATGACAGACCTGGAGGTAAACTATGATCAGCAATAGAATTGTCTTCAGACACTATTAATAAGACAGATACCAGCAATTTGGAGAACAATGGGTGTAGTGTTTGAAAAATTACTCTTAGATGATTTTCAAAGRCATTTTCTAACTTACCAGGGTCAAAAGAAGTCTTAAAATACAATAGATATTCCTTATTTCTTTATTTATTTAGTGTGAAAAGTAGCTGTTGGCAAACTTTATTTTGTGGGAAATTAAAATAGATTCTAGGGATTGCTGCTGTCTTCTGGAAAGGACAACATGGAAGAGATGCAAAGCAAGATGCAACCAAAAGTTACAGACAGGGACAGAAAAATCTGCAACCATAATTTATGACACAAACTGACAATGCAGCCTATTTTTCAGAATGCTTCACAAACTATTGAAAAAATAAAAAGAAGAAATTAGTGGGAACAGAGAAAAATGGAAATTTATGGTCGAAAATAGAAACTTTTCAAAARTAAAAATGAGACACAGAATGCTTAGATAGGAGCTAGAGGCTAAATATTGGTCTTTTGTGCTTACAGTCTTCATTGTAATGTCATTTTAATGTATCTGAGATCTCTGTCCYTTTGGGGAAGTGCATGGAGGAAGGAGGGGGAATGTTTCAAAAGTAACTAGAAATGTATCCAGATTTTTCTGTCAAAGAATCTCAAAGATATAACTGTTAAAAAATGTCAGACTTTATGCATCATTTAGGTCTTGGCTGATGCTTCACAACCAGTAAATATACCTTTAATGATTTATCAGATTTTGAATAATATTTTGAGGTACCTGAAAGATGTTTATTAAAACTTYATGGTTTTTTGCCTTCTGCAGATGTCACTAGACATGTACTGTGCTTGGTGTTATGACAAAGATGGAGGTATGTCACTGAAATATGAAGTGCTTTGGTTTTTTTATTTTTCATATTTCATTTGTACTAAAACTTTTCAGTTATTCAGAGATTCAAAAATGTTGAATCTCTCAGAAAGCTTGGAATTTTTATCCTGTCTTGATTATGAAAAGARGCAGAGACACAGGTTTTGTCCGATGTTAAGACCTAAACTGATGGAGGTTTTCCTTCCTGTGCTGCTCCTACAGAGGAAGTAAATTAAGTGCAATATGAAAAAATTGGGTCAGCTATGGAAAAAAAATTTTTGTTCTTAAAATCAGGACTTCTACTGCTCACATACGCAGTCATGAAAGTCTTTATTAAAAAAAATTAGAACTTTATATGAAAATAAACAACAGCAGATTTTCCCTTATGAGAACAGATTCTCTATGTTCTGAACCTCTCAAGGATTTTTCTCCTTTTTCTGAGTAGGCAGGTAGGTGGTAATGCTACAGCAGTGTATAGAGATTTTAACAGGGGAAGGCTGTAGTTCCTTCAAGATTTCAAGACTTTTATAGGTTTTTGACATTTTGTGGCAATAGTACTCTTTTCAACTTGCATACAAACTCTAGCATTTGAAGAAGCAATTTGCAATCGGGTTGATAGTACTTCTTTGAAAGAGATTTTAGAAAATGGATGAGCAATCTGTATTCAAAATCTAAGTGAAGGAGAAGAGAAACTGCAAATTCCTTTAGTATTTTTTTACTGATTACCCTCAGAAAATTTATGTCATAAATCAGTCTGCAGTAATATAAATTTAGATTCTAACAGCCAGACTTCTGTTTGCTCAAGTTAACAACCAGAACTGTCTTCAATATAGATCACCTCAGACTATGATTATCTTCAACCTAATGATTCTTATTTTCATATAACTCAATTTTAAAAACTTTCTATTGATTTTCTCAGATTTTACTGGAGTGCAGTCATGCAGTGATGTTAAAATTTGACTCCCTAAGAAAACCAACATACAGTATGTGCTGTTTCACTCACATGAAATTGTGTTGTTGATGAACACATTAGCATTTGGTTCCAGCCTGTGCAGGCTGGAATTTTGTGTGTGCATGAAAACCAGTAGTACACTTATATTTCTGATACCTTCTTAGTTTTCAGTGACCTTTCAAACATAAATGTTCAATAGTATGACACAGTCATTGCTAATTCCTACAAAACACATAATCCAAATTATATTATTTGCATATGTTCATACTTTTTAATAATCATTTTTATGATCCTTAATAATAGCAGATACATTTCTGTGAGATATCCCTAGCTTTCCAATTTTTCCTTTTTGTTGAATTGTTGTATACTGTCCTCTATTCTAAATTACACAAAAGAAAGAAACCCCTCCAACCATTTAAACCTGCCTTAGGTTGCAAAGCAAGATGCAACCAAATGCATGTATTGTATTACCATCTGTTAAAGCCAGGTGGGGCAGTGTTCTTTATCTCTTCCATGACCCATCCCTCATAATTCTGGGGTGGATCTTCTGTTAATGGGCCATTGAGTCTCACTGCATGACTGATAAAATTACATCATCCCATTGTGAGATGGTCCATCCAGGGGGAGGGGCCAAGAATTCCTACCTGGATAAAAAAGCTGAGACTCAGAACACCAGGGCAGCAGCCTGATTCCACTGGAATTCTGAAGGAAGACCAAACYCATCTCACCACCACTGGACTTTCAGAGGAAAACCGCACCCTTCTAAGGAAGGTTCAACAGAACCACATCTGTCCAGGAGGTCTTGATTGGACTGCTACCAACACCCTGACCAACAGGGTGTCAGGTCGTTTTCTGACTCTGTCAGTGTTTTCTTTTTGATTGTTTGTTTTTTTGTACTATGACATTTTTATTTTAATTTTTCTAGTAAAGAACTGTTATTCCCATATCTTTGCCTGAGAGACCCTTAATTTCAAAATKATAATAATTTGGAGGGAGGGGGTTTACATTCTCCATTCCAAGGGAGGTTCCTGCCTTCCTTAGCAAACACCTATCTTTCCAAATCAGGACAAAACCATAATCTTTTAACGAAGTCAGAACTATTATTGAGGTCTTTTGCTGCCCCAGATTCCTCTGCCATAAAACTGAAGTGGCTGTTGAATTCCTTTGTTATCTTCTCCACTTTCATTTCAGGTGTTCTGACTTCTGCTCTCAGACAATTCTTTTAAAGTCACTTCTGAATCTGTACCTACACTGTTTATTCATTTCTCTCCCCTTTTCAAGATAGATTGTAAGCTTTTGATTTGTAAAGGTTTTCTCCACACTTTCAGCATTTCCTCTACAGGGACAAAAGTTCTACTCTTCTTCCTGAGGCAGACWCCTGCCAAGCAGTTGGAAGCATCATGTAAGTTGTGTGTGTTGAGTTCGGTCAGACTACTAATCTCTCAAAAGATGCATTTTGAAACAGTTCTCTTTCAATATTTTTGATTTATTTATACTGTCTAGAAGCAGAAAAAAAGTCTGCTTTAGAACTCTACAAAGATGTTTGGAAAAGCGTCAAAATAAAAATTGTACCTCATTTACACAACATGCTTCAGTCAGAGACATATGTCTTCAGTTTTACTGCTTAATAACATTTGAATAATGAGTATGAATAATTTTAAATAAGCCAACCCCCTTAGCTCACCAAGACCTCCCTTCAAAGATATGACAAGAATTATTCTAACCCTGCAGCCCCTGACTTATTGAGTCGCAATTGTATTTTAAATCTGTGCAAAGATTTTATCTATGTGATGTGAATATTCAAAGATATTTGCATTTCTGTAGATCGTGTGTTTTTTCCTGCTCAGGCATATTACTGATACACTTAATTGCAGTGAACTCTACTTCCCTAAAAGGTATGCAGCAGCAGGAATATCCTGGGGCTATTCCAGGATAGCTTTAAATGAAGAAAGCTSTCTCTATACCATGCTGAAGAGATATTCCCTTGTTGTCTAGGTCTCTGATGTTCTAAGGAAAGAGGTAGAGTTTTCTTACATGTATCTGGGTCAGTAACTACATTTGTTTTCCCCAATGAGATTTGGTTTTCYAGTCACTTTACCTCCTAGCTCACACTATATTAAAGACTTCTGTTTTCTTTGAGCAGCAACAGACTCAGTACTGAGGCCTCTTTATTGCCCTAAGAGGCAAAAAGAAGATGGAAGTAATAATGGGCTGATCAAACTGTAATATAKCATGACTCAACAGATGCCAGCTCTGTTCTTTAAGCCTGAAAGTGATTATTCTATCTGTAAGAGGGGACAAAGAAGATAGGAACAGTAAATCCATCATAAAAAGATTTGCAAGAGGGACCTTATCAATAAAAGAAAGGCAATGCAATAGACCAAARAATTCAGAAAGGACAAAATACTCTTTAAAAACAGAATTTCACTGAATTTCTCATCTTTATCAGTATACACAAAATTCTTTCTTCAGCAAGGCAAGGATTCTTCAAAAACATACATGAGGTAGCACCTGTGGACATTACATGATCATCAAGCCATGGCAGAAGYCATTAACGCATTTGGGTAACAATTTCAGGGACATTTGATATTGAGAGGATTCTTCATATTGTCATGGASAAGTTTGAGAATTCATCTTAGAAAGTTAACACGTGGGAAAGGGACAGGATCTGTGGCTGCACTTTTGATAGCTGTTGACTTTATCAGTGGTTCCCAATAGTCAAAGGTAATTGATSTTTGCCTCAGCTATTGTGCTCTAACTGTCATTGCTGTCATGTGTGAGAGGTCCCMTGATACACTGAAAATAAGAAGCTGAGGAAAGCAAGATATAAGTTCTGTTTTTTCTCCTTAATTTTCCATCCTTGCTTTACCTTTCCAATCTGCAGTTCTGGCAGCACTCTGCCATCTCCTCCTGGGTGCTGCTGCACACCTTCCCCAAAACACATCTGCCTGCCACACTAGCCACTACTCTCTTTTTCTCCACTTATATTTCCTCTGAGTCAAATTTACAGTGTTAGACCAAATATTAAGGATCATCTTTTCATACAGAGCGCTTCACAAGGTTGTGGTGATTTATCTTGTGAAGCTAYACAAACCACCAATAAATAAGAATAATGAGAAGTTCTTAACATTGCTTTATAGGTAAGTAAGTTTTTTCCAATATTATTTTCTTCAGGGATAGTAGTCTTCCTTGATTCCTGTAATAGGCTTCCTGTGAAGGGTACAAGAAAGATTGTAGTGAAAAATGGAATGTCTGCTGCTCATTTTGTGAGAGGAAGCCTGGAGGCATGGCATCTCCAGAAGGGGTGACTGTAGACGGCTGCCTCTCCATGCAGAAAACCCACACATGCACTTCAACCCACTGCARTATTTTTCCTGACCATCCTCCCCAGCAGCCCCAAAGCAGGACAGGATAGGATTCCAACCTTTTATTTCAAAAAAGCCCTACCACCACACATTTACCAGGGCCCAGTAACAAGACTGTGTTGGTAATGATGGATGCCCCTCACTCAGTCATTATGTCCATGCAATGAAATGAGAAACCAGCCTATGACCTAGATAACATCCTGAATCAAGCATCCTGAAGGATCAAGCATCYTATCATCTGATTGTGCAGAGAAATGTTACAATGTTTATGGAAAAAATAAAATATATTAAGTATTTAATGTAGGGGCCACTTTACTACAATCTAAATCAAAGTTGCAATGATAGAAAAACATTAAGATTTTTCTTCGAACTTAGAAGATTTATATATGATGCTGTAGCTGAAAGTATGTATWGGAAACCTTCATCCCATTCTTACACACAGGTGAGTTAATGCATTTTTTTGGATGCATTCCTTTAGCAATAGTTTTGTACCTGAGACAGAAATTGCATATGAAGATTACTTCTATTTTGCATTAGAAAAATTCCATCATGTTTTCTATCCCCCTYTCTAATCTGATCTGCTTTTGAATTAAGTATAGAAGGCATTTATACGTTTTTTAAAACATTAAAAAAGGGAAGTTGGAAAGCAATGGTTATAATGCTCTGAGGAGCATTTAAAATCCAGAAGCAGAATTTTAGTGAATAGGAAAAAGCCACAAAGTTCACTTTCATTTTATGCCACAAGTTCTAGTGTGGTAGTGAGAGGTAGTGAGGAGATATGGATCCCAAGGTTTACCCCACATATATTGGAAATTATGTACTCAACATTTTTTCTTATGCCTTGTTAAGGGGCACCAGACATGCACAGAAAATGTAGTACCTACTTACTCTTTAAAACACCTGCTACCATATTCCCTTATATTTCAGAATAAAAATGGCTTAGATGAAATTTATTCTTTAAAAAGACTTTGAATGATATAAACAGAAGCATTATCAAAATTACTCAATTTTTTTTGTTAGAGTTTTTGCAGTTATTAATTAGCTAAGGTATTAATGAAGCAAACCTGTATACAGTACTGGTAYCCATATATGTATAATATATGTGTCWATATATGCAATTTATATAATATGTATGTTATACTGAGATTTTTCTCGATTTGGATCTTAAAATTAAAGACAGTTTTAAACCAGAAAACATTGCAATATCCACTCTCAAAATTACARTGTGAATTCTGATCATGTTTCATTGGGTTTTTTTTTTTTGCCTGTGGAACAATCACAGATTTTCCTTGGGGTCAGCAGGGGTGAAAGCCAGATTCTTTCCAAAAAAGCATTCTTAGAAGCATCCTGTGCCATTTTAATGAATTACTGTATCCTTACAACAAAAAACCCTTGCAACTCATCTACTCCAGCACAATATTTTCTATGGTACACTATAACCGGGCTTGGACAGGAGAGATTGCAAGAATGCAGCTGGTTAAAGAAAGAGCTCCTGGTTTACACAATAATGGTGACACCAATTATTATGTTAAAAAGAGCTAGATTAATTATAATTTGCCTGTATTAAAATAATTTTCTTTCATTTTTATGGGAACAAAATTTATGAYMATTTATTTTGTTGAATGTGATACAGATGATTGATTTCTGTTTCAGACATTTTAGCAGAGGTCTGTCCTGCCAAACTTTTTRCATTCAGCACATCCATTTCTTTTGAGCAAGACAAACCAAAGGACATYTATACTGATTAATCAACAAGGACCAAAATCTGAGGTCAGTGTTACAGCTGTATGTATCCCTCTGAACCCTAACAAYGCTCCTGTCCAAATAAAGTCCAAACTTATCTGGTTCCAAACTGATATTCCTCCCCTCCTGCCCTCTCCCCAGAACCACATTTTTCTTAGAGGAATGCCTTTTTTTCAAAGCTTCTGACATGCCTCCATTCATAACTCAGCCTTTCAGTAGATTTTCTTAGAGCAACAAATACTTCATGACCTGACCCACAGCACATTTTCATTTGCCTCAGTCACCTGTTCCATAAGCTTCCAGAKGAGGCAATATTGATACTGAAATCCCCCCATCTGATGCCATAGCAATTTAAAAAGTCAAAGAGGTGCTTGACAGGAAAGTCATGCRTTTAGAAGCCAGTAGATTTTCAGGGCTGGAGTGTTGTAAATGTACAGCAGAGACACATGCAAGCTTCTCTCCCCCTTCTGCTAGCAAACTAGCTAATTCTGAAGGTTGTGATGTGGGAAAATGAAATAACTGCCCTTAAAGTTCTGCTATCACTGGCTTCTTAACACAAACCACACACAAAAGTCCACCGGGGAAAAGCATGTCAGCCTCATCAAATCAAAGGTTACAGCTAGCCACTCATTAAGCCCTGAATAAAGGATGCTCCTCTGAACTAAACTTATATTTGATCTTTGTTTCTTTGTTGATGCTATCAAGCAATCACTTTCTGAGGGTTTCCATAGTAACAAGGCAGCTTTTTTTTTCTTCTTTTTTTTTTCTCCTTTTAAAGCTCTTTCATGCACCTAATACAGAGAAATAGTGGGATGATAGRCATGGAATACAGTTCCTGGTTTCCTGCTATAATTCAAGCAAAGCAGGGTAAAGTAAAACATGGTTTTCTATGAAACTGGAGACTTATTTTCCTTCCTCTGTAAGAATATTAATAAAAACTATTATTTACTTACATCTTTGGTTTCTGCGTTTGCTCTTGTACATAGTCATTGTGAAGAAATTCCACTTTCTAAGAAATAATTGCCTTGATCACAGACAAAAGAGATCGGGCTCCTGCTTTGCAGTGAGACAGTTGCTCACTGACAGAAGGTAACCAGCAATCTCTCGGAGAAAGGCAGGGTAATACCATTCTCCTRAAATCCAGGGGAGATGCTACTGGCTCTAACTATTTTCTCTATTACAAAGCTCAGAGACAAAACACATTTATTTTCATACTTTTTAAAAAATGTGTTTTATACCAGCTAATAAAATCCAGAACACARATAGAATAATGTAATCAGACAAAGTGGGGTAATATGCTATGCAATGGTCTGAAATCAAAATTCCTTAAAAAGCCCTGACATAACCAAAATTGTATAAATGACCTCATAAACTAACAAAAACTAACTTTCCATTGAGAGGTCTTAGAATTATGCATATGAGCATGTTAAAATATTTTGGGTTTCATTTCCAAATTTCAATTACATTTTCAAATTAYTATTCAAAGAAAATCAATACATGTCGATCAATTAAATCCTGCCTGCAGGTTTGAGCTCATGAATAGATTATTCAGGAAGTATAGAAAGTAAAATTAATTTTTTTTATGCCTATGTTTACTTCTGCATCACCTTTCAATGATTTAATTTGGGGACAGCTATTTAAATTACATTTTGTTGATGGCTCATTTTTATAGCTACTTCACTGCTCTCTAATCTTTTGAATCACAAGGTCACAGGGAATTTATGATCATCCACAAATAATGGTATATCACAATTTCAAAAGAATCCAGATGTCTTCCTTAAGGGAACAGGGGAAGGGGGAGGAAATTTTTGCCATGTTGGGTAGATGACAATCAAGAAGATGCCAGTGGCAATAATGGAGTTGAAAAGAAGTAAAAATTCCAGTTCATTCAGCAATAAATCTGCCTTTAATAAAATGATGCAAAAAAATTTTTAAAAGTTTTAAGAAATTCATATTTTTAGCTGCCTGCCTTCTTGATCCCAGATACCACARACACAAAAAAGTGTCAAAGGAAAAAAAATAAATAGGTTGACTGAAATGTCTTGAAAACTGGTAATAGTACCYTTATTCCTGCTTTAAATGTATATTCAGACAGCAGCTCTCTAAACTACTCAAAGAAATAAAAAAAKAATATCTTTGACTTACACAAGAACCAGTAACACCTGGTGTTCATGGGTCATTCATGTTTCAGTCATAGAGGAACAATTTGGTAACATTAATCTAAAATGAAAGTAACCTACTGTTACTTGCTAATGAAAAACAATTAAAAGAAATTAAAAGAAGTTTCTCAATCTGTCTACCCTAAATTTATATTTTTCCCATCATTTTTTCACCTCTCAGATATATCAAATATGTTTTTTATATCTCAAGTATAATCATGTTAATCTTTSTGCACCATTTGATTCTCCTTTCAGTTGTTCAGTAGTCATAAATTCTCATATTGACACACCTCTAGTTACTCAAGTGAAATCTTTACTTTATATTGCTCTATTAATCTAATTTTCYCCTTCTGTCAAAATCTGACCACTTGCTTTGGATTTGTATCAGCAAAGCTGAGGATAAAGTGTAGCCTGAAGAAAGTGAAAGCAATGGATAATTTTTTTTAGACTTCTTTAGTATTTCATCTGCAGTTGTCTTAAAATACCACACTTGAGATTACACCATATCTATTGTTGAGGTCAGCAGAAAGGTGGGAGATTGCAAAACAAATCAAAAGTGACAAGGAGGAAAAAATGAGGGTAATTGTTAAGCATAGCAGCAGACAAAATATCTGTACCATGTAGAAAGACTGGAGGCCCTAAATTCATATAGCACTATGCAATTGATATCCATTGGAGTAAATGTTTTTACACAATTCATATGAACTGAGGATAATTCCACAGTCATCTTGCTCTATTTTCCCTCTGAATTAATTTGCAGCCAAATCAGATCTGTGATCTGACTTACACTACAGAGATCTGTGATCTCCCTTTAAATTTACTGCTTCAAGTAGCAATCTTTTCTTTTCCTGCTCTCTTTCTTCTTCTATCTGAAGGCTCCCAACCATATTATTCAGTTCAAATTTTCCTTATTTCATTGATTTGGCAAGAGGTCTTCATTTTTTTTCCTCAGCCCACATTATATTGTGACTAAAAAGCTCAGTTCTTTCCTTTTCATGAATATCTGTTTATTTCCCAAATTTCTATCCTGTATTTAACCTAGCCATACATTACTAACTCTCCATGTTGTGCTATGTACAGTGCCTAGAACAACATGCATATTTTTTCCATTGGTCTTTTGTGCATTRTTCTATTACAACATGTATTTATATGGAAACATTTTGGCAATGATATAATATAAAAAAATTAAAGTAAATGGAAATTTCATGGGCTAGGGATTAATTTATTTTAAATTAATGATCCCTGAAAGCACARCCTTTATTGGTTTTTCTTTGTGTTAATTGGAGCTCTGATTCTTCAGTGCCATGAAAGGCATTTGCTAAAAATACCATAAATATAATCTGTCTGGCGAATCATGAAAAAATATTGCAAAAAACCCTCACACCTTGAAAGTGCTGGCTAGCTTTGAGTAGGCACAGCATCCTCCTGTTTTTCTGTATTACTGTTTTCTGTTAGGAGAGTTTAAAATTTATTTTCACRGTGTTACAGCTTGAAAAAAGTCAGAATCTGGCATACGGCTAGTTAAGTGTRACCAGCTAAGTGAGGTGAGAAGAAATGAATGGAACATATGAGCAATAAAAAAATGACCTGGTCATGTTAAGCTTATTGCTTTTCAAAAAGGATGCATCTTACATGACTGAAATAGTTTAAAATGTAACTTAAACAGTTGGAATGAATTTTGATGCTGGTGGTAAAAGAATTAATAGTGCCCACTTCTGCACATCCTGCCTTTCTCTCCTCCCCTCCCAATAAGGAACTTTTCTTTGAATACTGCAATAAATTTTTAAACTCTTTTTTTCTTTTTTTTTTTAAGAAGAAGAAGAAAAGAAACAAATTGCAGATATTTTTAAAATATAACTGCTGACATGAATTTCACATATTACTCACCAATAAACACTTTGCCTGAGTGGTATATGCTCAAATTTATTTTTAATGAGCAAATCTTAGGCAGAAAAGGAAGGTGGAGGAAGCTTAAAGTCTGTTCTCTCTTTCCTTGTCTAATTTAATGCACACAAAGAGTCTTCTCAGATAATAATCTTTTATAGCTTCCACTACAGTTCTTTTTATGATGTCATCTAAAAAWTATTACATTTCTGAATATGATTTTCTTTTGTGTAAAGGATATAGKTAAGCATCAGTGTCTAACCTCTTCCAAGTAATAACCCCTCCTTGATAAAATTATTGATGTATTAAAATCATGTATGTGTACCTTTTACTGATAAATATTTATACAGATATCCTACAATACTGTTTTTTAACATGTTGTAATATTAGATAAATAAAATTCATTTTAGCAAGAAATGTCACTTAGCTAATAAGGTAGATTTATGATAAAATATTCTTTTTATGATGTAATGAGGACAGAGCTTAAAGTATTGGCCAAMCCAACCCTGCCTAACMCTGGTAAAGTAYTGCACAAACTGTGGCAAGTAGGATGAGAAAGAGTAAAATTAAGGAGTTACAAAAATGTTTTTCAGGACACCACAAAGCTGTCTAATATTCCTGAAACATATCAGAAATAAAGACCACTGACAGTGCCAAAGAAGGAAAAAGTTTTTTTATAGGTTAGCTGTAGATTAAAGGCCTCAATTCCACTGCCTAAAGATTAATGTCTAGTGCTAYTTTGATGATTTATGGCATCTGAGACATTCACACTGAGCCAGATGATATGGCACAGCGCCTATGGGAAACCTAGAACCTTCTGGAGCACCCTGCTGAAGCCAAGGCTGTCTCATATGTCTCCAGGCAAATATCTAGGCAAGTAAACCCTTCCCAAAGAGTTCATATTCAAACCTCTCTCTGATGACTGCCATTATTCTCTAGCATTATTATATTTAGGGTCATTGTTTCTAAGTATTCCCAACTTTAACTCTCAGGTCTTGACCCTGCAAGGCTGTGATTGAGTTCAGGGGGAGTTATGTGGAGAGAGAAAATGATGTGTGACTGAATTTGTAAATATGCTCAAAGAGGTAACTATTTGTCAGTACATAATCACAGCTGTGTGAATTAAGAAATTGCCTGGATAAAAGAGAAATAATGTACCATAATACTTTCAAAACAGCAATCTTTCTCCTTAGTAAAGACAAATGTAGTTAAAGTCTTCCATTATTTCTGTTGGTTTTTACTCTGCTCAGGTGTTTTTATCCAGAAGAATWCAGAGTTTGCAAGATTTCATTAAGACTTTGTGTATTCACCAAATGCTACATTAGGATAAAATTTGCTACATTCCCAGCATTTACATCATCCAATAATTGGGAAAAAAAAAAATCAAAAGAAATTTTTTTCTGGAGCTGTTTGATTTTAAGAAAACTATTYGGCTGCCTCTTTTCTCTATTATTTCCTACGTTTTTGCTGACCTGTTTTACTTTTCTTCAGCACTATCAGACAGTAATGACACTTCATCACAAAAGATTCTTTTTTAGATAACAGGAGAAAGCCCCTATGGTACTGGTTGTCCTTTCACCATGGGTAATTTTTTCTTATTCAATGAAGCTTTTTCACTAGAATTGCATTTGTCTCATTGTTATAGCTGCATTTATCTTAAGTCTTTAAGGAATTCACTGTCAAGCTTCCCTCATTAGATTGTGTTCTTTTTATCAGATGTCACTATAAAATTTAACAATATGATCACAGAGGTATTAAACAAAGCCTGATGACTTCTTTKTCAGGTAGGAGCCCAAACTGGCTGTTCCTCATGGCCCTTGCCCAGTTCCCAGCATGTTCTCATTCCTCCAACAAGAACACTAGAAATACATTTGGATTTTTCTGTGACTAATAATTTCCCAAGGTTTAATGTGTCACTTCCTACAAATATAAGATTGGAAATAACATGTGCTGGTCTAAAAGTAAAATTGTTATCTACTATTAAAGAGAGGAGTTTCAAAACATGAAAAASGTTTAGAGGAAAAACCCCTAAATCAAACAAGCAGTTACTTTGCAACTCTCCTTGAACACATGAAAATTTGATGGCAAAAAAGCCATGAATAAGGCATTCTCTGTGTTAATRGAATCATGGACACACACTGTAACAACAGAGATTTGAATCAGTTTCTTGGAAACCAAGTTTGTTACTGGTAAGCATGAGAAGGCTTGCTAAAGGATTTATAACAGGGTAGGTAWCTCAGAGCAGCCTTCCTAGGAGATGGATAAAATAACATCTAGTTTTTTTCCAGGCCTTATTTGTGATCACATATGCCCAGATTAAATATCAGTTGTCAAAAGATTCAGGACTGGCCAAGATTTGGTCCTTCAGCCTCCCTAACATTAACAGAATATTTCAGGCATGGGGAGACTGGTATGCCATGGGGTACTTAACACCAGCAAGCATGGAGCATGTAATGTGCTGTAGATACTTTTTAGGAACCCTGAAAAATGAGCCTCTGCTCTCAACACTGGAGCAGCTTTTTCAGGGAATGAGATCACCAGTGGTTGAACCCTGCTCTTTACCTTTTGAGCTACAGACTCTGGTCTGATAACTCAGGCACCTACAGATACACATTAGGAACAYMTTTCAGAATTACACTGTGTCCTCAATTACATTTGAGTAACTTCCACAAATTCAGAGCAGCTACAATACATCTATATGCTGTAAGCCTGAACCTTCACTTTATAATTCAGAATGATGGTTTTGTACCAAGAGTTGCCCCACAGCATTCTCACCAGTCCCAAAGATTGACAAGGCTCTAGAGCTTGATAATTTTAGAGCTTTAATCTCCTCCTTATTGTCCACACTGTCTTATAGAACCCTTTAGTGAAACTTGGCCAATTCTGTTATTTTCTCTATTCCAAAAGCAAGTAATACAGTTATGAATGCCTGATAATTCTTCCCTTTTTTTCAAAAAAGTACTGTACACAGTAAGTACAGGCCCCCTTAGACTGGTAGAGGTAACATAAATCTTTCTGTTCCTTCATCTGAGGAATATTTAACTGTTATTTTAAATCAAGTACAATAAGATATTCCTCTCTGAAATGTCCGAAAAAATCGATTAAACTTCAGRCTCAGAGTTAGGTATTCTATAAGGTAGTTTTTACACTGGAAAAACATCTTCTCTTCTGCTTTGGCAAGTGGAAAAGATGGTAAATCAATCTCAGATGAATGGTATTCTAACTTGTTTCACTTTATGCATTCCTTAGATCCAAGTGTGTTCCTCCCATCTTAGATTAGTTTCTTTCCTAATMCATCTCAGTTCCTGACAGGTTTGTACTTCGCCASTTTCCTTTGATTTTGAGCAATTTTAATGCTTTGTTTTTCCTAAGTCTTTAGCTTAAATTTTATTTTATCCAGGTTATTTTTATTTTATCCATATTAACTAGCCTTGAAAAGTTTTAATTTGCTCTTCTAAATGCTTTGCTTGCTAGTTTGGTTGGGACTTTAATTATCTTGTTGATATTGATGAGGTTTTCACCATCCAGTAACAATACTTATTTGTAACAATGCTATTCTAAACCTCTGTTTCAGAATTGAGTCTTAAGAGATGGTCYGCTTCAAATTCCACAGATTATGGACTAAGCACACCCCCTTTCCATTAAAAAGAGTTAGGTTTGTGTTCCAAGTTTTTGTCCAAATAGAAACTGATTCCTCAATAAACCATACTTTTTTAGAATGTACATTATTACAGTAAAGAATGCAAATGATGTATGGAGAGGTGATGTCACTTTTTCTGATTATCAARCTAAGGGTTGGCAATTCAATTTATGAGCATAATACTATTGAATATTCCTTCTATTTTGCCTCACAGTAATCCTTTAAATGACCATAATCTTTAATATATTGCAYAAAATGCCAAAGTTAGAGATCACAGAATTTCCTAACTGTAGTTGGAACCATATTCATTAAATATCATATTTTAGAAAAATCTCTATTGGATATAAGAGAACAATTTTTTATCAATTATCAATTCACAATTTCATCAATTTAATTATGAGCACACTAAGAATTAAAGTAGTTCTTTGAAACAATCCTAATGTGTCTATGATTAACATTTCAAAATTTAATACTTTCTATTAATTTGTTTTTATTAATTMATTTTTTAATTCTTGTGGAAAACTGTGAGAAGGACACTAAGTGTTAGAAGTTTCCCTTCCTTGTTATTAAATCTGAAATAAGTCATGGTGCCTCTAACATGCACTGTTTTCTATCATCTCAGAGGTGATAAATCTACAGGATACTGCAAATACAGAGCAGTGGACAAATACCAGATGAGGGGCCAAAGCAGCTGTATTAAATTAAAAAAAAAAAAAAAAAGAAAAGGCTTTTAGCAGACTAATTTTGTATCAAGTGCTTAATTGTTGATTTAATACAAAACTTTTATACATATAACTTCCAGAGAAATAAAGTGCTGAATATTGATTAGTTGTCATGAGAAATGTAAGAAAGTTCTGACTACCAATATATCTCGATCCTGTTTAAGTTACAAAGTCATTCCACCTCCATATAGAAAGTTGTTTTTAATGGGAATTACATCCATAATTTCATATTTTCCAAACAGATGAATCAAATTGATTGGAGTGCCATGCAATGAAATGCTGCCCTGTTTTTCTTTTCACACTGGTTTTACTTAACACACTCATGGAACACTTGACCATGCTGAATTCAATGGGACAAACTTTCAGAACAGAATATTTCAAAAATACACCTCAAATTCATGTACCTTGATTCTTTTCAAACAGTGAGTACTTGAAGACTTCAAACAAATTTTTCAGGCATACTCATCTGAAGAATGGTGAGTTTGTGAGAGAAAGAGAGAGAGAAAGAGAGAGAGAACTTTGGGGTACTGTTATCCTTATTTACATATGTTTATTTTTGTCATGCACTTTTATTTATTATAAAAGTRGTGCATTTCTTTCCACTTGAGTCTAGAGGCCTTCCAGTGGAAAACACACCACCCTGGTGCTCTGAGTCTCAGGTTTTATCCAGGTGGGAATGCTGGGATCCTCCCACTGGGTGGAGCCCTATGGGATGACATCACCCTGTGAGCCTTTAAATGGCCCTTTAACAGCAGATATCCCCCGGAGGTAGGGAGGGTGGTGGAGGAGACAAGGAACACTGCCCCACCTGCCTCCTCCTTCCTGGAGTTAGAAGAGGTAAGCAGCTCAAAATTATTCATAATTTGCTGTTTGCTTTCATAGCAGCTCATGTTCTAGAATAATTTTACAGTTCACAGACACCATGTAATTTTTATGTGAACTATCTTTTAAAAGACAAGCTATTCATCGACCTAGAGGTGGTACATTAGCTACATTCCCCAACAAGGACAGCAGTACTTTTTTTTTTAACTTTATAGCTGAAAAGTAAGTTATAAAACCTGTGTCTGTTACTAATTTATGATGTTTTCTAAGAAAAATCTAGCATTCTATGAATCTTTTTAACCTGGAATAAGTAACTGTTGCCTTAAAATATAATGGCTAGGGCAAAAGTAGTGGGAAGTGGTAGGAATTCAGATGTACGTTAGAGTATTCTAAAAGAATGCCAGAAGTCTGTAAATTGTGTAACAAACAAGTAACTAATAATAATTGGTAAAACCTTTAAAGACARAAAGGAGACAGTGAATTTGGTTCTATGTTTTCATCCTCAAGYCTGGCTTGGCCTTTCAGACACAYCGTATAAATCCCTACTGTAATGCATTCATTAAAGACGTTATCTGCTATAAAAATAATTTCCTGACGAATGACAACTCTATAAATGCCATGGAAGAATACAYCCACCCACATGCCCATCCCTTAACAGTAAAACAATGTAAGTATTAAAATAGTTTTGTTTTTTGTTAAAACATTTCTTTGCAGTTAAACAATAATTAAGCCTGCCTTTTAAGATAGGTCAATCCAATTGGCATCACTAGAAGACAGMAAAATAAKGTGGTGAAATGRGGTTAAGTGGAAAGACTTCTGGGAAAAGCAACATCTTATTCAGCATTCCCACATTTTCTAAGAAATTGCTTAGTGAAGATTTTTGAACATTATTTCTAGTGAACTCATCTAGTACATGCMTAAACATTCCTGAGAARAASTGAAGGAKTCAAGGTCAAGGAGGAAAASTTWGAGGTATTTCRAGGTACTTTCATCTATTTTGGAAGCAAACTAAAATGCAAAAATTTTTTTTTCAGAATTTTAAATGTAAATTTTCAGCATTTTCMTGGCCTAAAAATTWAAGCAATTTAATATGATTCTTTCRCATATYTTTTCAAATATCTTTTYCAWTTTCAGACTTATAAAGGARAAAGAAATAGGGCTGAATAGGACTGGTTGACAAGTAGATAATCCATTTATATTGTATTTGCATAAGTATAGATGCCAAAAAGAGAGCATAATTTAAGATTTTCTTTGCTTTGCCCTCAAATCCCACATCTTATCCAATAGTTTTTGTCTCTTTGCAAAGAGGTGGAAGAACTGGATGCTGTCGGTGGGGTTTGGTGACGGTCATCATACATGTAAGGCATGTTCTCTTTTCATTTGCATTCTTAGGAGTATGAAAATGTCGTGGTTTGAGGGGGGAATGCCCCAGGAAGTAGTTAATATGGAAATAGGGCTTAATGAAGGTATTGGCTGTGATATTTTTCCCTCACCCCAGGCATCATTCTGTTGATAAGGGAGAGCTTGACAAAAAGCCTCTTGTGAATGAATGAGGCCCTTAAAATGTCGATTTAGGGCTCAGAAAAATACAAACTGATGATGTTTTTTGGCACAGCCAATGGACAGTTGCTGCTTCAACCTTTCATGTCAAACTAATGCTTCTTTTACAGCATTCAAGAGAAAGATGAAAATGTTCTGCTTTCTTTTCTCATTGTATGGAATCTGTCTCAGTGTGGGGGACTCAGGACAATTTTAGTCATAATCAAGCAGAACAATCGCTGGCTTGAGAGGGCAGATAAGGCCTTTAAAAGAGATGAAAAGTAGAAGAAAATTGATTTTTGGAGTGATGGAAAAAGCTGTATTGTAGCAATTCACCATCAGACCATGCTAAAGGATGGACTATTGGCACATATAAGACAACATCCTTTGAATTACAAGGAATTGCAAAACACCAGAATAACTCCAACTTCACAGCTACTCAAATATTTTGTTGTATTTTTTTAAGGGTTCATGTGCTTGTGCCTTTGTGGGTTGGAAGTGTGGGGAAAGGGCTAACAAGGAGTTGTTAAATTAAAATTATTAATGCATCTGATTTAATGTCTTCATTAGGTTGCTGGATGGCAGGGGAGGAGACACCTTTTCCATAGTCTAAATTAAATGTCTTATGCACATTTTAAGTGTGCTGAATTCATAGATTCAGATTTTAGAATATGCCAGCTATATGTAAACTTCTCTAAAAATTATAACTGGATCAAAGACAGTTTCTGAGACAATTGAATCCTATATGGAAACATGATTTTTTCCACAATGCTTATAGCAAGCCAAATAACTGGGTTTTGTTTTAAGCTCAAATCAAGCCTGGCATAATGACACAATAGTGCTATATAGACATTTTTTCACTGAAATGCTTTAAATATGTTAACCTGTTTTTGTTAAGGATATCAAACATTTGAAACACATTTTGCATTAAAAATAAAAATCTGGCCAATACCCACAATACCTACAAAATTTTAGAGAAAAAAAAATCATGGTTGTTGTAGAGACTATCAGAATATGCCTTTGCATGGCAAGGTACTGTCAGATGAAACACATTGTCTAGTAAGGACTGTTTCAAAATCAAAAGAAGAGGAAATTGGAAAGACTACTTCTCACCTTGAGGTTTTACTATTAAATATCACATATTATTTTGAATTAACTGCAAATGCACATAACACTCTGTTCAATGTTCAAACCCACAAAACAGAATTGTGTTCTCAGTGACCTGAAAACTAATTAAAAAGAGATGTCTGTACAGTAGAGGAGAGAAAGAATGCTTTTATCCCCTTGACGATTTAGCAGGAAAAATGCTTTTTCATTCAGGTAAAGAGTTAAGAGCCAAGAATAAACGTGAAGCTAAGGTATCCAGGATGTTTTATTGAACTGTACTCTAAAATCATAGGCAATGAAACATTAAAGGACAAGTTTTCTATTCCCTGTTCTACAGCACCTTGGAAAGGTAAAACCTTTTCTGATAGTTTGAGAATAGCAGCTTCTGTAGATAGTCTGTTCAGAGAAGGTATCAAAACTACAGGGATATCTAGAGTAATTTTTGACAGATCTGTCCCCAGATCACTACCATTCTTGAAATTTTTGTTCTTGGTTCAGCTGTACCTGAATTATATATCAGGTATAATATAAATATCAGTATGCTGATATTTTTTAATGAAGTTTAACTTTTACAGATAGAAAAAAAATTCCTTTGTGATGCTGCAGCAAAATAAGAGAGGGATTCAAGAAAGGCAGTGTTACTACTCAGCTTTAATCTCTAAACTGACATTGCTGCTCACGTCTCAGCACCTGGAAGGTGTAGTGGAATATTTTGAAACTAATATTCATAGGAATCAGTTTAACTGATGCTGCACTGAGGAGGTAGGTCCAACCTGCTATTACTGAAAGAGCAAGGTTGCTTTAGAAGCTTGCACAAAGTTGGTCGTGAGTGTTGTCTACACTGACGTCTAAACCATAAAGGTAAGAAATGTTCCAAGTCCTTTCAAAAAGTGTTTCCTCCCTCCCGCAGCACAATAATTTATAGAAATTATCTACAGAAAGTAGAATTACAATTAGAATACCTTAAAATGAGAACCTTTGCTCTGAAGTATGAACATTAAACTTTGTGGGAGTCTAATTAATATCAGACAAAACATTAATCCACCAGGATCTTTTGCACACCATAAAAAAACCCCAAAAAACTATGACTAGTCCAAATTTTTTGTACACCAAAAAGATGCTATGACTAGTCCATATGTCTCATTTAAGGCCACTTACATATTATTGTTTGAAAGCAACCCCAACCAGTTCAGATTCAATTTACTGTACCGGTACCATGCAATTTTGAAATATTTTAAATCCAACATCTGGACTATTCCTCCAAGAAAAGTAAAGTGATTGAGTCCAGATTATTATTTATTGTGGAAGGATACTATACTTATGGCCCAAATATTTTAAAATATGAGGTTTGGAGAGTAAGCATCCTGCTGTACTTGGAATCAAATGCTACTAAAAAGAGAAAATGAGAATATTTTGATTTGATTTGCTGATAACATTGAACTTTGACCCAGTCACATTTGGTGGTGATTTGACATTTTTACTGTGGTTTCACTGACTTCATCTGAGTGAAGGACTTGACAGTGTTAGATTTACAGTTGAACTTGATGATGTTAAAGGTCTTTTTCAAACTAAATTATTCTGTGATTCTATGGTTCTTTGACTAAATGAAAAATAGTGATGCTGTCATATTTTCCCAGGAAGCAGGCAGATTGACTGAACCTGACAAAGATTCATAGGTGCTTGCAAAAGGCAAAACAGAAAAAAACAAGATCATATCAAGCATATGATGAAATCAACTTGTTCCAACTTTAATGTAAAACATAATGAAAATTATGATTGACATTTTCAGCAACTTCCAGTAAATATAAAAATAAAACCATGTGAAAAACTGAAGCAGGTTTACCTTTTTGCAGAAAGCATTGCACTTTCTCTGAGCTATACTGGGAAGGGAGTTTTCTGAGAGTTTCATATGGCTGCTGCCAACACTACAGCTGATTGTTTTGAACAGCAATCAAAATACACCAGATTTGACTGGGGAAGGGAAGCTGTTGGAAATCAATACACTGGGTGGAAGGGTCCAGTGTAGAAATATAGTCCTGTCAAGAGGATTTTTGATAAATTTTCTGAGTTATATACCCCCTACTGTAGAACAATGCCACAAACCCCTCAATGTTCTGACAGCAGCAGAGCACGTGATGATTGTTATTAAAGAGATTAAGGTTTTTAAAGAGTCTAGCAAGACACAGTAACCCTCATTCAGGATAGTAAATGTTAGTGAAATACTTTTTCAAATGTTAATGGAAGCATTGCTTCTGAACAATACCAAATTAATAACGTGTAAAACACCTGATCTCAGGGAAGGGGAAATAAGATTATGTTTCTTGTAATTTATCACACAGAAAACATACAATGAGGTCCAAGAATCCAGTAGTTTTTATCACTGAGTCCAATATGAAGAAAACAATAAAATTTTTAGCTGTTGTAAATTAGGAGTCATTATACAACTCAGTTGCCTGGATTCATGGATGACTGAGTTTCATGATATGGGAAGTTCTACGTTATGCAAAAATAAATCTAGGGAAATCAGCAAGATTATTTTAATGTAAATTAACTAAACATTTGGCTCACAATTCTTAATTTTCCAATTCAGTGAACTTAATAACCTAATTTTTCAAATAGAGGTGGGAATTTGATCTGTTAATGGTATCTCTGGCTGAACATAAGACTAGTCAAGCCATTTCATTGCCCAATTTTATCTCTTTTGGTAAGATCACCGCACTGGAAGTAGTCTTGACATTTTCAGCGGCTTCAATATTTCTGAGGATGACTGAGCTAGAATATACTAATGCGCAGGCCTTCAGAAAAATCCTGAAAATTGGTGTCTAAATTTCAACAAAGTTTTCAAGAGTTTTCTTAGCAATTGCACCTAAACAGTGATCCACCCTTAAACTGCCACGTAGGATCGGTCCTGAGGTATTAGCAAATATAAGGCATCATATGTTAAGCAAAACAAAATACTGCAGAGGAAAGCAGAATTAACTTGTCTTAATGATAAATACATTAAAAAAATTTCAATTCAGACGTATTTTCTTGCAATCTCAAGTTCTAAATAATGAAAATAATGGCTTTAGCATTTGAAAATAAATCACACTTATTGAAACATCGTTATCACAGCTTATTATACACTGACATTACTCCATTCTACCAGAACAAAATTGTCATTGCATTGTAAAGGCCCACCTCACTAGAAGTCTTGGCATCATTTTATAACAATCCAATTTAAAAATACAGCAATTTAAATCAAATATATGAATTTGTCTAGAAAGGCACCATTAAAACCCAAAAATATTTCATTAAGCTGAACAGATAAAGTTCATCTCCTCTAGTAAATGTTATGTAATTTAAACAAATGGATAGTTTATTATTTAAAAAATATCTTTTTTTTTTTTTAATTATGAAGTTATTTGCAGTAGACAAGTATCAGAACCAGATGTTACATTTAAAAAAATACATGCTTCTTCCAAACTCCAAGCTTCCCTTTCATGCTTGATTCTACCTATCAGTAGGAGTTATTCTGTAAAAAACTGGAAGATGCAGAGAGGTAGCCTATGCTAAAATATTCTGTGTGTCCCTGACCTGTATAATTTAGACAAAGAAACTAGAAGAACGTAAGTGGGATAGGCCCATTTATTGTAACCTGATCTTTGTGAGTGAATGAACAAATTCCTTTACACAATTATATGTAAGATTCAGAAGGTAACTCAACGTTTATATGAAAAATGGGGCTGTATTTGAAATGGAGACTTGAGTTGCAAATTAAAACCCAGTCATGACAAAGATGATAAAATGTTCTTCCTTAAATTTTAAGTTCCGTACATTGACAGATTGCAGACCATTATAGAGACTTATCACCAACATATTCATAATTTCCTACCCAAATTAGCAATTAGTTACACCCCAGTGAACCTCAAAATCTGGAATATGAGAAATTTGTGCTCTGATCATGCTAACAGCAACCTGAGACAAATAGACCAAAAGGAAAGTAAGGATGAGAGGTGATTTTCCTTCAAAGTATAGGCTACTGACCACTGGCTATTTTGTTTGGACTTGATTTATAATGTCTTTTTTAAGCTGTGGCTCATGGCCTCCTGTACAAAACCACCCAGGCATTTTCTACAATAAGTGCTCTGCAGGAGATTCTTATCCACTGTATTTGGCCCCTTTTCCTAGAGATAATATATTGTGCTTGTTCCTTCTGCAAGTTGAGTCTGCTTTTCAACTCTAACATCAAAGAAATTCCTTGCTTCTTTACATTAAGGTGTCATTTCTACCCATTACACAAATTTGCCAGAATGGACAAGATAAATGGGCCCATTTGTGTTCAGTAAGTAAGTTTATTTTTCCCAGTTTTTACATGGAACTGTCATTCATATCTATGCCTGTTTTCTCAGTGATTAGATTTCACTTTTTTTCCCCATCTAATTTTCAAAATTATCTTTTTCACCCTCCACTTATTTCTATTATAAATGTAAAAATTGATACAAAAGCCTGTTTTGTCAGTTTGGTTATCATAGAAAATTGTCTTATATAACTCTTAAGTATTTGTCTGGTAATTGCACAGCAAATTTGACATTTTTTTTCTTTTTTATTTTCCTCTCAGTAATGTTGTTAATATGTATATTTTCATATAAATGTCATGTTTTGGTCATTATAGTGTTCAATAACGAATTCCTAGTCCGTCCTTTACTTTTAATGTTACTGATCACTAGTTGCCTATTGTCCCCTCTTTTTGTTAAGAATTTTGACTGGGAAACATTTTTGTGTAGCCAAATATGTAAAACTTGAATTCCTTATTTCTCTTGCCTCCCAGCTCATCAAAGAATCTCTCATTTTTTTAAAGGAAATGTCTCTATTTCTCCAAGAACACACTTTAACAGATCAAAATGTGACAAAACAGTTTGCTTTTGCCACCTACCTGAACTGCGTGCATGGAAAAGAGATCATGGGACTGCACCAGCGACTTTTACACAAGTGATGGCACAGACTTAGTACAAATAGTTATAACACAAGGCAGAGGGGGTGCCCTTGAGTTAATCCTCTGGACCTTGTTCAGAGGACCTGGTGTTCAGTCTCACAGCTTTGTCTCCAGTGCCATCTGCTGACACGAACTTCAATTGCAACTCCCTAAGAAGGTACCTGCAGAAACGAATTCTGTTCGAGTTTTGTGCTTGCGGTAGTTGATGTTACCAGGACTTTCTTTTCAAAGTGATTAACTTGACTTACTTTTAAGGTGTTATGTTCTTTGTGGGCATTTGGAAGTTTTCAGTAGAGCTACTTGTCTGTGTTGCCATCACACATTACAAATGAAGATGCTTGGAAGATTCTGAATCTTAGAGCATTCAAATGAGAAAAAGAGAAGCCATGCAAAAATCTTAAAACTACTCCAGACACAAAGCAATCAGGTTGCTTAAATTCAAATTACTATGACCAAATTATGACCTGAAGTTATA
>CADDXX010000485.1:0-25068 GCA_902810485.1 Alauda arvensis
GTTTTTTCCTTGTTTGGAAATACAAGTTTAAGATATGAAGATCCAGACTAAGCTCATCCATTCAGGCCAGGGCACCCGACTGWCAAAAGCTGCTTTGAAACCCAAGGCAGCTACAGATGCAACTTTCTCCATCTGCTCTTTGCATATTTTTGTGAAAACAAATATACCAGGCAACACCACACATGAGAGTTTTTTTGCCTTTTAAGAAGTCTTATTGGCTTGGCTTTATCATCCAGGATTTTTCCAGATATTCTGTGATCTCACAATTAACATATCCATGATCCAAGTCTCACACTAGCACTGAGATCTGACTTAGACACGTATTTTCAATAGTATGACATGATTCTTCATTYGATTTACATTTCCTAAGCCTTTTCTAAGTAAGGAAATTAAAAAGGCATGCAAATAATAACTTTGAATATCACTGGCAACTCCTAATCTATTTCATTGCTAAGCCTTTACACTACAAATTGACTGTAATTCTGTGTTTCTTTGGAAAACACGGTGCACAGACACATAGGTCCTGGGCTGAGTCTCCTGTTATTCACAGCTCTAACATTAAAATGGCATTTCTAATTTTTATGTCTGAGAGAGAAAAACGAACTAAGCAAAACATAGTGTGCATGACCTTACCACACTAATTACTCACTGGCAGGAGCCACCAGCACTCACATATAACAAGGCTTTGACTCAGGATGTTCTTTTTCTGCAGATTACCAGCCTAAACTCAGGCCATTTATCATGAACTGCTGACATTTCAGCACCAGCACAACAATACACAGCACAAACTGCTGATCAAAAACGAGTACAGCTTTTTGACACAGTAGATGATGGTTCATTATTGGGATATCCCTGCAACAATAATGCATTTTTCCTTGATAAAAATATCCTCTTCTAACATTAGCTCCACTGAGTCAGATAATCTTAATAAAGAAGAGGCACACAAGTTGRAAGAACCACCCCTGCTCAATTATAKCAAAAYCAGAGCTYGTGCTTGATGACCTGAAGTGTTTTAAGAGCAAAWGTAACTTTTTAAGTGTGAATGATGCTAACTTTCACTTGGAAATTTTTTAAACTTTCTCTGAAAAGAGAATAAACTATTTTCCAAGATKACACTAATGGAAGCAGAAACCCACCAACCAAACATGGTGAAATGTGACCAATAATTTGAGAATGAAATGAAGCAGTGAATGATAATTTGTAGAATTATCTTGTGCCAAGGTGTAAGTTATGTGGTAGAAGGAAGTAATTTCAAAATAGATCAGTATTTCTTCAATCAGTGAATGTTTTCCTACAGCTCTGTCAAATCTTCTAGAACTGTAAACCATTCCATCGAAGGCAGTCTGAACTCTGACAGTGCTTACAAGAGGTTATAGCATTCCTTTCTTGGAGATTTTGCTGCATTTCTTAACAATTCTCACTATTAGCACAGCACAAGTCCTTGCATGATGGTTGTAGATGAGGGATGCAGAGGACCAGTAAGGTGATATATGTGAGATTCAGACACCTTAGACTGTTTTCTTAATTACTCAGAAACAAAATGTGGGACTTTTGCATTTTAGCTTTACCCCAGAAAACTTTTCCCATTGTTCTTCCATATGTTATTAGTCTGCAAGTTTCTGAGTCTATGGACTGCAGAGCAGCCATACAAAGCATCTCCAGGTTAAAAGTGTTAACACAGAATCATGTAACACATTGGTGCATTTGGAGGAGACAGATTTGAGGGACATACTTCATTTTACATCATGCAAAATTTGATACTGCCATCACATCCTCATCAAAGTGACCATTCTCTTCTAGGAGATGGCGTAAAACAAGAAAGGAGCAACGTTCATGTGCTCTGTTAAATGTTTCAGGATGTGCAGTCAGAGGTTATTTGGTTTGGACTGCTCAAATTTGAAACTAAGGGGGATCACTGCTGAAGTCCCATGGTTGCAGGCAACACAGCTGCAAGAAGAGTTGCCACAAAAAATTTATCAGAAATATAGAGCGCACCAAAGATTTTGTCAGAAGGCACAAGTGCGTCAAAAAGCACAGCAACACTAAATCCTGTTCTATCAATCACAAAAATGGATTAGAATTAGCTGCATTGATGACAAATCTGATTTGGGACACATGGCTGAGAATCTGTGCAAGAAACATGAAATAACCTTACACTGCCCCAGGTTGCTTAGAGCCCTATCTAACCTGATCTGGAACACTTCCAGGGATGGGGCATCCACATTTTCTCTGGGCAACCTGTGCCAGTGCCTCACCACCCTCACAGGAAAGAATTTCTTCCCAATATCTAATCTAAATCGAACCTCTTTCAGTTTAAAGACAAAACAGATTCACTTCAACAGAGACAAAAAATGTCAAATTACCATTTTAGAAAGAAGGGGTTGAATTGCTTCAGGTAATCATGGCTTGAAGTTCTGTCTTCTTCATCTTCCTCTTGTGCCTGTGTTACACAGACCAGGAGCAGCAGATAGCATGTGGTGTTTCAGGCACCTGGGGGATTCATGCACAAAAATTAAGGTATCCTAGAAATTACAGGAAGTCACTGCATGTCAGGAATTATAAAAATAAATTTGRATCCTGACATTAAATTTTGACTTTCTCAGTTGTCTGTCATTGCAGAAGTTCCACTCTAGGCTACCAGGCTGCTTTGGCATGGACTGTTCTACATTCCCCTGCTGGAGCCCTCACTTCCCACAGCTCTGTCTTCACCATGTCTGCAGTGAAAATAGGACTGAAATGTACAATCCACTGAAGAAATTGTTTCAGATTACAAATATCTTATTTATAATTTACAACAGAACTCAAAGTATTTTTCTGCTGCTGCCTTCAGAAGAAAGTAGATACATACACATAAATTTTGCAGGGAAGGGTAGCCGCTCCATAGAGATGTTTTACTGTAACAATTTTGTGCCTCAAGTATTTTTACTTGTCAACCTCCTACTGAAAGTAAAGTTAGTTTAAAAAAAAAAAACTGAAATGGATTTATTTTTGTAAACTTCTGTAGAAAGTATTTATTTTGCAACCATGGTGCTGAAATGAAACAGCTCAATAGATACATGTTTATATTCCTGCAACCACAGGACTTTTCATTAAAGACTCCATGAATGTGTTGCTAAGAAACCAAGTCTTTCATAKATCTATGTCACTCTTTAACTTATCCTAATTATAAACAATTTTTWAAATTCCATTTGAAATTATAGTTTTAATATTTAGCCATTGTCCAATCACTTCAGACGTCATTTTGTTTACAGCAAGCAGTAGAAAGGGACAAGTGGAGTAAATGAGTTTGTTCTTAAAGCATCATCACTTGGAGYTCCTGAAGTGTTTACAGGAAGCCTTTTCCCCCCACCAGGAGGGTCAGATCTGTTACAGCAAACAGTTGTGACTGACTCGACCTTYGGCATTTTTGTGTTATTAACTCTTCCTGTGACTTGCTGAAAATATTATGTTTGTTTGTTTGTTTTCTGTTTCTTATTAATAAATTGTACTTAGTAAGACCTATTGGTTTAGGGCTTGCACGATTTTCAGGCTCTGCTCAAATCTCTGTTGCCACCAGCAGATCTGTTCCTCAATTGCACTGCCTACCCCTTCTAAACATAAATCTCTTCTACATTTCTCCAGAGCCAGATTGAACTTTTTTCTATGGCATCCCTTAAGGGGACAGGAAAAACAAAACAAAACAAAACCAAAAAAACCCACCACTTTGTACTCAGAGATAGCTTTCAAGATACTTGAGCCAGRAACTGTGGACCACATTTATTGCATCCATCTGCACAAAAGCAGAGCACCAGCTACAAAAGGGGCAGACTACAAACCTGCTTGAACTGCATATCAGAAAAAGTATGGATTACTACTTAAAAAAGACAAGCCAAGAACAGATGATGAAGACCTGCAACTGTCATTGCCTTTCAGCCTTCACCAAAAAAATTGAGACCTGATTAAATAACCAGGAAAGCTTGCAAAAGCCTGAAGAAAATACGAGTTAAAGAATCTGTGACTTACATTTAAGGATCTCTGATGATAAGCAAGTGTAAGTCCTGCTCACCAGCCTGACCTCCTCCCACCACGGGCACCAAAACAACTGAGTAAAATCAACAGCAAACACTCTGGTGTAGAGAGAGCAGTTTACTTGATAAACTGAATTTTATAATTTACTTGATAAATCTGAATTGTTCTGTTTAGAACATAAGAAGGTCTCCCTCCAAATTACCCAGCTGGGTGYGTTAATGGTCACCAGAAAGTAAGCTGTGATAGTGACTGTTCCATGCAGAGAATCAGACATGATCATTTACTCACTGTTTGCCCAGCTCCAGTGGCCAAGACAAAACCTGTGAGACACACAATACCTGTCACCACTACCCCCCACATTGCTGCAGCCACTGGTAAGGAGCAACACACACATAAAAAGTTTCATTTCTAATGAGAATACAAAGCATGTTGTTACTGAATCAATCAACACAGCTTTAATGGGCAATATTCTCCACCTGAGATACTCCCTCTACACAAGCCAAGAGGAACTGGAACTCATGATTGGATTTTTTCCTTGCAGCTATTCCTCACCATAATAGCAAACTCTGGGTTATCTCAAGAACACAAAATGCATTTTAAACAGTGTCTCTTTTATGCCACTTTTGAAATAGCATTACACTATTAGTATTTAAAAATTCCCCTGTAAGTATCAAAATTAACTGACATTTAGCAGGAAAACATTGTCGGTTCAAACAGTGAATACTTCCTTCAACATAATGCAGCAGCCCTTAATAGAAAGTCRTTGTTTGCTGAAATGAAAGACCAGTTTTGCCATTTTTAATGGTGGCAGATTGAAGTTAAAACTGAAAAGCATCTGAGGTTTTYCAAGGAAGCAATAAAAGTCAGCATAGGCACTTTAAATTCTCTTGGCACTTAAGCACTTTTCCCGAGAAAATTCAATCTCATTCCAATCTATCCTGTGATTCAGTGAAGTGCTGAGTTACCTGTAACATCCTGGAGCAGTCTGAATGGTCCCAAAATCTTGTCCTAAAGGATCACCATGGCTACAGAACTGGTACACTTTGCTATTCCTGAAACTGCTGCTAACATATCAGACTATGCTAATAAAAACACTTAATATACAGAAATCCGAAAATAAACACACAAGGTGGACCCTTTGTCTCAAGAATCACATCTAAAAGACCTTGAACCTTGCTCTCTGTCTTTGTATCCAGGTAACAAACTACAGGTATTTGCATAATCCCTGTGATGAGCAACTGGTTACTGCTGCTTTCTTTCCTCAGCACGTTGATTCWTCCCAGGCTAGGACCTCATTTTAGGAGAATATGCTTCTTTATATAGCCTGCCATTGCTTAAAATCCCAATTAGATTAAAATATTCTCCCACCCTGAGGATTTCCTCAGTCATTAGTCAGAAATGAGATTCACTTTCTTCCCACCAGAGCACTTATTGCCCCTGCCTGCTCTGGAGGCACTAATTACTGCCAGCAGTAAACAGGCAGCTCACGGCTGCTCGCATCGTTAGCCAAGCTCTAAAGAGATCATCAGCACATCTCTAAGCAGCCTGTCCTTTGCTCCCTGCCTGGGCAATACCCACAGCCTAATGTGAAGCCATCCCACTGCTTTTTAATAATCTCATATTCCATAAAACACAGAACTTGCTAATCATACACACAGCGTGTTGCTGGCTCTTCTGTGGGATGGGATGAAATGGAATGGTGAGCCAATCACTYCCAGTGGTAACAGGTCCTTGGGTGGCTGCATCCTGAGCTGCCTCTGCAGGCTGCCACAAGGCAAGGCAAAATATCAACAGCAAAACTCACTGTTTTTCAGGATTCATAGTGTATGTGAAACACAGGCAGATACTTGGATAGAAATACTTTCATCTCAAGTCCCAAACTGCCTCAGCTCCACTTTCATTTGCATTTCCCAGGCATGGTCATCAGAACAGGACCTTGTCTGCCTCAGAGCAGGTTCTTACCTGAGTTCTCACTGGCCTCCTCCCTGCCTTCACACACATGGGAATGGTGGTGGTTGTCTTCAATCCAGTGTGATGGTCTTTGTCATAAGGATTATTTTTAGCAACTTAGGATCTTTTTTGTTCCACAAAAAACACCTTAACTCTCAGGATAGAGTTTGGTAACTTTAATGAGGCTTTGCAATTTACATTCAATGTGTATAAGTACACAAAACATAAGAAATCACATATACATATAAACTTTGTTGTTTTCCAAGCCAACCAAAATGAACAACACAAGCTACATTAAWTCACACAACAAAATGGAACATTTTCAAGCTTCATTCACCGAACTATCAAATATCTCAACAATTTACGGACCAACATTATTTTGCAGCTGCTAAAACAACAATCTCCCATAAGGAACAAATAATTTATGYCAACAGATACACTGACATCACATTCTACGAAATGAAAAAGCCAAGTTGAGCACTGACTGAATGCTTCCAGATTTCAGCAGAACTCTCGTGAAGCAATAGTGCAGAACTTACAYCAGCATCAAATCTGTCCTCTGTTTATCAGCCCTATGACTGAGAAAAAAAAAATCACATACTGAAATTCTTTAAGGTAAATAAAGCCATTTCATTACAGGGTTCTTTAACCCACTTATTTTTCAACCTTTTTGAAACAAAAAGGAAATAGCTTTAAAAAAAAAAAAAAAAAAAAAAAGAAGAAATATTTAAACCTTTTGGGTTTTTATTTTCTGACTTGCAAACTATTCTCACATACAACATGAATTTGTACTTTGTGAATAGTTTTGGTCCCTCAGACTGGCTTTAATGAATCTGGCTTTAACTACTTTGTTCAAATAGTCCTACCCTTCACTAAATGTAGTTGTAGGTAAAAATAACATAGACCTATCTTAAAACAATATCTCTCATTTTTGGCTTCTGAACAGCATACAGTCACAAAAAYCAAAGCTTCTTTTAGCAGCATTAAAGGTGAAGGGCCTTCTGTGTGAAGCTGTCCTGAAAATTTTCTGGTACCTTCAAGTCATTGAATGCTCTCAGCTCTTCAGACACAGAGCCTGCAAAAAYTGAGCCTTCAGTTTGTTTGCACAAACAAAACCCAGCTCCCAAAGCAGTCCCCTGCAGAGGTGCTCATTTGGTCACATTTTCACGACACACGCGTGACCTTTTACAAATGAAGCAGATGCACCACGAGAGTGTTTCAGTACATGCACTGGGGGAACACTTCCAGAATCATCCCTCGATTTGGGAGGGAGGGGAAAACTACTGTTTTCACAGACTAACCACTGCTTTGTGCCTGTTACTTTCAACAAAACGTGTTGAAAGGACTAAAAGCTCACCAATACAACTCAAAACATAACTATAAGGAAGCTGAGCTCATCTGCTTCTGTGCTCCCACAGGGAACCTCAGGTTTTCTCAGTGATTTGAAAGGAGCACTAACAYTGATGCAGAGTTTGCAGCTCTCCCAAAACTTAATGGAACAGTAAATAATTAAGAGGTCAAGTCAATGAACCAAGCACAGTGGGTCATTTAATAAACTGGGCATAAGCAAAATGTCTTTTATATATACAATTGGTAAATTCAATGCCTAGAAACACAGAATGCCCTTATGGAAAGGATGCTTGACTTTATTCTACAGAACAGTGACTCTCCAAAGGATTTGAGGGTATCTCTGGGAGAAAAAAAATCTACCCCTTTTATAAATCACCCTGGAGATCACTTCTGCACTTGTGAGAAGCCTGTCAAGGTGAAAGATTTGGTGTGGAGTGTTATAAGGAGCCCTCTTCACTTTAGTCCATGGAAGGGAAAAATATAGATGATTTAACATTCCACTACCAGCTTTGGAAGGGCCATATTCTAAAGTGAATTAAAACATTCTAGGGCATCTTTTGGAGTAGCAATATCAAACTGGTAAGCAACAATAGCAAACCACTCACAATTCAAGACAAATGCCAAACCACTGAGCCTTGGAACTCCTTTTAAGGTACTGCCCAYGTAGGAGCGTTGCCTCCATCACCTCTTCATAGACTGAGCTAAATYTCATTGTCCCATAGAGCTGAGAGGCTGGAGGTTTATCTGCTTGGAACTTCCTGGTGACTCTGATATCGCTGCCACCTTCAGAGAATTCTTGATGGAGCTGAGTTCCCACATGTGCAAGTTTATGACATGCACCCCACAGCAGCCACTTGTGATCTTGTAGAGGTTTTTAAGAACAGCCTTGCGGAGAAGAATGTACACCCAGGGATCTAAAATCTGATTCCACGTGGCCATCCGGAGAGCGAAAAGTATGGTCTCACAGGTSTCCTCTGGGTGGTCTTCATTAATCCCAATTCTGGCCATTGTCACCTGAAAAGAGGAACATTTTAGAATTATGCATCAAAAAATACACCAAGAGAGCATTTAAATTAMCTGAAAATCAAGTATTTTAAAATTGTACAATTAAAAAACATATAAAGAGAGAATGTAAATGAGTAAAACCTTTTCAACATTGTCTCTAACCTTCACATCTTCATAGCATCAGTGCATCCCAAATTGCAATATATTTAAATACTTTCAAGCATGCAACATTTATCATCCTAGAAATCCTCTAATATTTTACAAAGTACATCCATGCATTTCTGCTGAATTACTTCTGCTGAACTTTGAGCAGAGGATGGCAACCAGCCAGGGAATACCCTCCAMAATGAGGGATTGATCTGAGCAACAAGTGAAAACTTAATCCAGAATTTGATCCAACAAAGCGTGCCAAGACTGTTCCAGAAATGGATTTTCTCAAGGACAGAATCCACTTGTAGGTCAGCATGTTTTTGTAACAGCTATTTATTGTTCCACGTTTTCCTAATAAAAGGAACACAGTACCTTGATTTCAACAAGAAAATTCACATTTTTTACACTGCAGCAGAACACAATTTATTGTCACCAGAGGATTTAGAGGTCAGTAGGAAAATTTAAGCCATGGTGACAAAAGCCACTTGTCAGTGGAGACACAGAGGGTTTCATTCACCTCTGGAGGTGCTACACATGCACAGACCTCCACCAGCAACAGCACTGCCAGAGCCAATAATTGCACATGGTGGAATTTCAGACCAGCCAGGCAGGGCAGCATCTGGCAGAGGATACCCAAGGGCTACACCAGCCCASCAGAGCAAGGAGCTGGGCTGTGACACAGCCCCAGGGAAAGTCAGGCCACTGGGACTCCTGCCCTGCAGATATCTCCTTTACAGGCTGGCTGCTGCTGGGCGTTTGTAACCGAAGTTCCTGTGTGAGGAAAGCCTGATCTGCCAAGCCAGGAATCTGCCAGGAGATGGTAAATTATCTCTCCCTGTTATTAATGTTAAAACCACATGAAGACTTTTTTGGTAGAAAGATGAAACACTGTAAGGCTTTTAGTTCCAGAGCYTTTAAAGCACTGCAGTTATTTAACTAAGAAATGGGATATTTTACAACTGATGCTGGGAGTACACTGATTTATTGGGCAATGAGAGGTACGGTCAGGCTGTCCAAGTGCAGGGTTGTAGYTTCAAAAAGATGCACTGAAAAGAAACTCAACAGAAAAACTAAAAAATAATAATGAATGAAGAGAKAAAACTAAAGCTCAGTATGCCAGCAAACCTGCTTTACTTTTTTTTAAATGCTTCTCTGTATTTCTAGACCCTACCTACAGCTTGCAGGTCACCACACCTGTGTATAAACTTGAATGGCACAMAGTGAATGCATAAAATGACACTGAACTTGTTTGATGAAGCGTTTGATGGAGTATTTCTGTGTGGCTTCTATGGGAGCAGCAAAGGAAGCCCCCAGGACCATTGCTGAGGAAGCTGGCAGGGCTGGCAGGAGCACAGCTGGGAACTGGTGTGGGGAGGAGGAGGAATGTCTGAGCACCAAGCCAACACAAACACAAGCCACTTCCCTGAATCTGCTTTTCACCCCACAACCACTGGGCACATTCCTCTCTGACATCAGCAGCCCACCCAAATTTGAACAGCTCCTCTGGCTTCACATGGGATGTTTTTTCAGGACAAGTCTACATTTTATTTATTAGAGGTCCAATACCACAAGGCCAACTCAGACAGAAWACTCCTTACTCTGCAAAACAGGACTGGGCAGCAAATGACAGCTCAACAGAGCTCACAGACCAATGTCCTTATCCCATAAGCATGTTTGACTTAATACAGACATACAGGTTACTAATCTGCCTCTTGATCTGCTGATTTGTAGAACAAGACTTAAACTTCAGTGGAAGAGGGGTGGAATGGAATGAAGTTAATATACACTATTATTTCTATCTCATTTTCACAGTTGATTTATTTAAATTTAAATTATTAAAATACTGTTCCAAAGTCAGTTTGAAACCATAAGTTATAAAAAGGACTAATGCACAACCAGCTCTTTAATAAATTATTTCATTGAAGCAAAACATGCAGACAGTCTGTATTTTCTCYCTGGGTGTGAGAAATTCATGTCACTGAAATGGTCCAGCTCAGAAATTGCCACCAGAACTTGGTGCAGTGCCAAGTGGACTTTTGAGAGTGGGACCWCCTCCACAGGCACAAAAAGAACTCTTCACTTATTTGAGTATTAGAGGTCAATAATTGGTTCAAAGTCAGGGAACCAATTCAAACCCTTTTTTGCTTTCCCTGCAGGTCCACCAGGTTGGTATGACAAAGGAATTCTGTTCTCTGTAGGCAGCAGTACACAAGTGGGGAAGAAGCAACACAATTGCATCATTTCTAATCACCYTTGMTCTCCACCACTGAAGTKAATATTCATGCAGATTCAGCAGCATGACTCAAAAAATTAATCCCCAGCTGGTAAATAATAAACGTAACTCATGACATTTTCTAACATATTTAGAAATGTAAGAAYCCAAGTAGCACTCTGCAGATTTATACTCTGTTTATATGAAGACAGCTGTAGTCTGTCTCCCTGCTTTGCAAAAAAAAGTAACATGATGTAACTATGACAATTCAAGCTTTCTTTAGAAAAGGTACTATAAAAGCACAACTGTARAAGCAATTTTTAAAYCAAGGGTACCTGCTTGAAAGATATRAAGTTACTTTGGTTCAACCATTGCTGGTTTAAGAAAGAACCCGAGAATGCAGTGTCCCTAAAAACATGGAGAGAGAAACCAGATTTGTGAAAAGGAAGGACTTGACACAATACATTAAACTTCTACATACTTCTTGTCCAATCTTAAGCTTCATTAAAACCAAAGCTCACTTCACAAGRTCCAGAAAGTCTGATGGAAAAGTTTTTTCAACATTTTGAAATTGTTGGCTTCTTCAATTCTCCACCTAGCAGACAGCAYCAGAGAATTACCATTTCCCTTAGGGACAAAGCTCAGGGCAATAAACAAAAAGAAATGCTCCAAGGCTTCACACCAGTCTCCAAACATAAACAGTATTAATTTAATTTTGCTTCCAATTGGATCTACTCAAGAACAACCAATAAGCTCAAAGGCTGTGCTGCTTAGTCACATTCCTGTTAGCACTCAAGGACAGCCAGTCAAAACAAGCAGCTGACTTTAAAGCTACTTCAGAAATAAGACAAAAATGAGACTTTGATGCATTTCACCTCACAGGTTCTAAATACAGGTTCTATCCTTGACTTCAGGAAACTGCATAAAACCCAGTCACCAAGAGATTGACATGGAAAGCAGAAGAGACAAATATCGGAAATTCTTCTCTTCTGCARCTCAGCCTTCAGACTCCACTTCCCTGTGGGAACCTTGAAGACCCTCCCAAGCCTCTTCCTCTTCCTTTGGATTTCCTTACAAGCAGTTCTAAGGATTTCCATCAATGGAAGGAAGCCCATGGATTTTTTAGTATTTGCAGAACACTTATATTTTGTCACTATTGCCTATGTCGARCCCTGAGGTACAAATCCCCTTCTTCTAAACCACAGGAGTTTCAAGGCAGAACTTTACTGATCCCAATCCACTGAATCAAAAAATATACACTTATTTTGAATTTCTAGAGTTTTTGGAACTTTCACTTTTCATTTTACAAAAGCAGCTCCAGTCTAACAGGCACAGGATCATACAAGATGACATTTTGTACTACYCTATAAACACAGACCTTAAGAAAATGAATTTGCAAAATAGCATGAGGAAAAAATAAAAATGCATATATATTCACATTTTATGTATCATTTTATATCTCCCAAGTAGAGCTGTTACAAAAGAAACMCTGACAGCAAATTGTCTGTACCATTGCTACGTTGATCTTGCAGTATACAAGCCAAGCATTTGCTGCAACAAAGCTGAATATGCTTTGTTTTATTTTTATGTGATTTTGCAAGTCAGTTTAAAAACAACAGCTTCCAAGAACAATATGCAGTGCACCACTTCTGCCATCAAAATATTAGTTCACACACTGTTCTTCTTTTGCCACAAAATGCTTTTTATTTTCTAGATCTGCAACGTGTTTTTCCCCTAATGCTTTCCCTTCCCTTTCTAAAAGAAAAACATTAACTATATCTTAAACTTTTATATACCAGATGATCACATAGCTTAGCAATTAAATTTTTACTGAGCATAGTAATTTTATTAAAAAATGCTAATCTAAAAAGAAATTCTGGATGACAAAATATATGAGCTAGCTTTCCATCACACTGGAGTCCAGAGGGCACTTTTAAGAGCACAGGTACTAATTTCTTATGTACATTTTGGCAGGATCAGCTCTTGAGAGGTAACAGCAGRATAAGGGGGTTGCCTTTTCTCTCATATATATTTCTGTGATAAAATAATAATGCCACTAAAAATTAAGAGCAGATTCACTGGATCACTATTTGACCCCCCCCCCCAAAAAGGAATTGCATAAACATTTTGAAGGTATTGTTAAGCTACAGAGGTGTGAAAAGACCAAAAAGTATAGAGAAAACAGGAAAACACAAAATTTTTCACAAAGCAAATAAAAATAYTTCTCATATTGCTTTCTCAGACACAGTTTAGTCTGTGACCAGGCAATTCCTCACTGAAGCTGACAGGAAAGAAATTATGAAGTAAGCCTCATAACCAGAGGGCAGGGGCAGGTCTGTGTGCATGAACCTGCAAACATAAAGTGAAAGTGAAGTTTTCATTTTCTGACAATTTCCCCTTAGACACTGCCTATTTTGTATCACTTCTGCAGTAGGATAAATTCATGTTGGGCTTGAATAAAGGATTCGAGGCCACCTCTTTGTTTCTCCTAAATAATCCAAATACTTCTATCTTTATTTCCTTTCACTGCCTCAAAATAAGAAATACTTCAGTTCAACTAGCTAGCAATGTAATTACTCTCACAGCTTAATTGATAACTCATTTGAATGAGGCTATGGATAGGAAAGATTCTAGCATTGGAAACAGTAGATGACTCACTTCACAATGAGAAGACATAGCGTCCATACCAAAGTCAGATAAACAACCTGTTTCCTGAGCTACATGTTTTAAAGTTACCAGAAAGCTTGTTTCCACAGCATGAGGAATGTATTCCTGCCTAAGAACAGGGCCTGGAACAAAAAAACCCTCTTGCACAAAAAAATTTATTTTATGGATAGAATTAAAATATTTTTTACCCAGGAAGAGAGAAGCTTTACAGGACAATTTTAAGGACCAGAAAACAATGGATTATGTCTAATAGCTATAATAAGGACCATCCTCATTTAGGAAGGTAAGGACTATACGTGCTTGAGGTTAATTTATTCTTCCATTAGTTGGTTAAAGCCTCAAACCCTAGGAATTACCTATTACTTCTCTACTGTCACTTTTCCAGGTTTTCACACTCACTTGGAAAAAAAAATCATGTTTTTAATGCTTAAATAAATATTGTAATTTATTTAGGAACAACAGAACTTCTCCCACTGATATCCAAATATCCAAAGAAAGAATCACAACACACAATACTGGGGGGGAAGAGACCTGTCTGAATGAAGGAAAAAGGGACAATATACAGACAGCCTGGGGGAAGAGGAGCTGCAGAGGTCCAGAACTATAGAACAGGCTGAAAAAGATGGAAGAGACCTCTACAATCATCAAGTCCAACYATYAACCCAGCACCACCATGCCCACCACTAAACCTTCTCCATATGCCCAAGTACCACACCCATGTGCCTTTTGAACACTTCCAGGGATGGTRATTCCAGCACTTCCCTGGGCAGCCTACTCCAATGCCTGCTCACCCTTTCAATGAAGRTATGTTTTCCTAATTTCTATTTAAACCTCCACTGGTGATCCTGTCCTTGTTGAAGATGGACTGGAGCCACAGTCACCTRGTCACTTGGTACTATCTGATTTGCAGTGTTTGAAAAAATCTGACTAGTGGCAAAAGAAGACATGATGCACTGCTTTAGTATCATTCTTTTTAGATCACCTTTGTTAAAGTGACTTATTCTATGTATCATTCTGAAGCAGTAAACTAAGCATCTACGATCAGAAATATCAAGACTAATGAATTAGCAATATATCTACCAAGYAGGAATATATAATTTGCAATTACCTTTTTCTTTTATGTTGGCAAATAAATTGCAAGGGCCTGCTGTGCAGCTCAACCACTTTTCAGGAAGAAGATGGAAGAGAAAAATCAAGTCTCCATTTAAAAGTGATTTATTTCTCACTGCTTCTGCAAATGCACGCCTCTGGTAAAAGGTGGATCCAATTTTATTTCCAATTCACTAATGAACTGTAAATCCTAAAACAAACTACCACCACTTACTCTTTTCTGCTTCACTTTCCCCCTTTCCATGCAGTGAAGCAGATGGGAATACAGCTGGTCACATCCCTCCCAGCACAAGAGCCTTCCTCCCCACACATCATGTCCTGATGTCAGTCATCACATGGGCCACAAGGTTACTCTTGAGCAGATTCAGTGCCCCTTCCCATCCTGGGGTAACCTGGGGAGCCCAAACCTCCTGAGGGGCAGCRCACAGGCCCAGGACAGCAGGAGATGGCACAGTACCTACACAGCAGCTCCAGCTCATTGCACTGTTCATCTACTTCACCTCACCCAATGTGAAAATGAATCCCAAAGAACGAGTCACGCTTACAAARAACTTCCCTGTCACCCCTGGTGCAAAGCCTTTGTGCAGTGCTCTGCTCCCTGAGCACTGCTGTTTGTAACAGCACACCCACAGCAGCTGTGATGGGACAGAGATCTGCACTGCTGGGCACACAGGGAGCACACAGGGAGCACACAGGGAGCCTGCAACCCAAACTGCAACTCAGCAATTCCTCTCAGACATGAACCAGTTCTACAGCACTGGAGACACATGAAACTTGCACTGAAAAGCACCATGCCACACTTCAGATTGTGAATTAACACCATAATAATGATAAATATTCTCTCACAGAATATATGAATGTATATTACACCCTGATGTCTGTCATTAAAACTGGTGGGGATGAAGGACTTTCTGGAGTTCTTCCATGTGAGTGTATTACTCCCTGAGATTTTTCAGCAACAACTTTACCATTTAAAGTGTTTAGATAGTCAGGAAAGACAGCTTTCCTAAAATAACCATCCAAAAATGGTTATGCCATGTATGACATTTTCCAAAGATGGTTATGCAGTGTATGACATTTTCRAGTAAGAAATGCCTGAATAAGTGTAATATCTAGGAAATAGGAARAATTCTCTCATATAAAACAATGGAATGAATGTCAAATTTACTTACTTTTTCATATCAAACACAGAATCCAAAAACTTAACCAAGTGAAATAAACAAGGAAAGGTTATAAATGGCAAATTTATTTTGGTGAAGTTTTCAGAATTTGGTTTCTTGAGATGGCAACTTCAAATTTGAAAAAAAAAAAAAACCAACCCACATTTTCTGTGAAAGTCRCTGAAGTCTATTTGAAACAAAATATTGTGTTTCATAGTTTAATTCTGTATATAACATCTAAATTTAAAAATCAAGAAGCAAACAATTATGGAAGAAAACCAGAAGYCCATTATTCTGAAAATGCCATGTGACTGGAAACCTGCCTTCCCTACTTTTTCTCTCCAAAACAAACATCTTATTGTATTCTGATGGCACTGCATTAACAGAAAAGGCTTTACACAAATTTTTCCAAACACACAAGTAAACAYAGATAACAAAAACTATATTTATGCTTCGTCAGAAGCTTCTGCTAAAGGGCAATATGTCCATCTCCCTCCTGCCTTCCCTGGTTCATGTCATTACCACTGCCCCTCTCTTCTCCAGCACCTTCCTGYTGAGACTATCTCAGCTCCCTGATTTCTGTGAGGGGGAGGTAAACACTTCAATTACAAATATAGCCACAATTACTATAGAGCTTCTAAGCACTCTGTGATAAAATACACCCTGGCCCATGCTTATAAACATTTTTGTTAAAATGATTCATGTTTCTCAGAAAGGATAAGGCCTGTAAGATCTCTATGTACTGYAAAAGATGAAAATAGGAACAGACCAATTCTTAACACCAGAACAGTACCTTTAAAATTCAGTATTATTTTAGGTAGGTATAGTCTAAAATTAATGTCATTCTAGCTCTCATCTAACCTGGTGGAATTAGGCAGCTCTGCCACTTAAGAATACAAAATTAAATAAAGTTCTCTACAACCAATACTAAGAAAGGTATGAACATGTAATCCAAAGGTTTCTAGTATCACAGAAACACATCTGAATAGGTGGRTTGGACTTTTAAAAGTATTGTATTGAACTTTGTTATTCTCTCTGCCAACACATGCAAATTCTTACCAGGAGCATTTTCATGGGGACAAACAAAAGCACACTCAAATTGTGTGAGCTGCTGAATAAACCCTATTCCATGGAAACTAGGCTGGAAAGAAACTTCTGTCTTGTGACTAACAAAAACCTAAATCAAAATAAGTGTTCTTTTTCATCATAACCCATAACATGAGTTATGTATTTCAAATACMTTTTGGGCCATAATATTAGCAAAGAAAGTAATCTTTCAGCAATTTAACCTTGACTTAGTTACCAKACACTAGGCAAGAGCAGTAATTGAATTAGCAGAGAGTTAATGGATGTGTTGGGAAGCTCAGCAAGCAATCAAAGGACCATGACAGGAGTGAGAGTCCTTTCTCTAATGTAGCTGAAAAAGAAAATCAAACTSGAGAATTTTTTTGGAGGAACTTAGGGAGCATTTTATTCATTCAAGCTGACACTCCTGACACAGCAAGGTCTGGAAGAGAAATAACTACCTACAGTCAACACTATCACTGTGTCGATGCTGTAGGCTAAAGAGGCAGCAGGGCTGCTGCTGGCAAAAAGCTTTTTCCTTTCCCCATGAAACTGGCTCATTTATTAAAACCATTGTGACAGCAGTGGGCTCCTAACATGGGCTTGCAGCCAGCCTCAGAGATGCACTGACAGTGTCCCAGGAGCTCTCCCATGGGAGACCTGCCCTCAGGTCACCCCCCACCAGCAGGGTGAGAAGTGTTCCACACCCCACATAAACCACTCCTGCTGACAATGCATCCTTTGTGCGGTGTCAGCAGACAAACTTTCTAGCAAGAACTCAATGACAAAAGCCAGCACAAGCATGGGAATTATCACTGATTATCTTCTTTAAAATATGAGCCCTGAAAAGGACAGGTAAGTGTCGTTTTCCCTTCTGAAAATTCACAACAGCATTCAAAGCTGCAAGGTAGCTGAATRTATTTAAGAGCATCTCCTTCATTCTTTAGAAACACACCTGTGGAAATTGAAAGCCTAATTTCTTCTTTTTCAAAAGAAAAGATCACTCTCCCTGTTGACAGTGCCTGTGCAGGCACAACAAGCTCACAGTGGCTGCAGCTTTGACTAATAAATAGTAAGATAATAACAGGCTCCTGCAGAGCAACTCCACATGAGAGCTGAGTCCTCACTGGCAGAACATGGACCTGCATCTTGAGACATTTCCCTGCTTCTCCTCAGCTGCACTTTCTGATTATGAGAAATCATCAGTTGCAAGAGCACAAGGGATAAACTTTTTAGTAACTCAGCTGTAGGGACAATACAACCAGCAATGAAGGCATACAAACAGCATKAATAAAGCAACAAGCTCGTATTTAGGATGCCCATTGCACATATAAGCAAAAGGCAGTGCAACAGAAATGCAAACTGCCACCTTAATAAAGACCAAAAACAAGAAGGGAGGGAGAGACTTCAAGGGTAACACAGGTATGAACAGCTGACAAAGTGTGTACATGGCTATACATGCAAAAACATTCAAATGAGATGTAAAGGATTGCCTTGTACATCCAACTACCTTATAACTGTACACAAGGATGTGGCACAGAAGTTCCTTCATGCAAAACCTGCMACAAACTGCCCTCCTTCAGCACATMCCAACTGTGAGCCTGTCTCTGCAYCCAGAAGGGCTGGTGGAGCAACCAGGGTGGGATGGGATAGGGGCATTCCAACAAAAGCCTCCCTGGTGGTACACCAGCTTCTCACCAGCTCCAGAGCACATCCTCTGAAAGGACCACTCAGACCAGCAGCAGCAGCTCCTGAGTGGAAGTGATGCAGTAAATCTCAAGCTGAACACAGCCCTAGGTGCATGAAAAGCAGTCATCAAACCTCACTGCAAGAAACTGTCTGAGGACAAGGAAAAGTCAGAGTGAGTTCAGGCAGACACAATCAGCATAACAAATTAGAAAGGGAAGAGATTACATGAGTAGGAACTGATAAAAGTTAATCTAAGCTGTAAAGAAAGCAACTGAGTAACAGTTGATTTATTCGTATGAAATAAACAGAGCTCCTTCCAAAAAAAACAGGACTGGCTATTTTCTGCAGTATAGGGGAGGTAAAACTGGAATGAAATTAATCAGTTAACTGCATGGAAAAAGATCTTAACAAGAATAATTTGAAYGCAGAAGTATTTTTCTCAGGCTGTGTTTCACACATGAAAAAGATTAGAAATTTCTCCATATCTTAATTTGTTCCTGTAAATAAATTCACTCCAAAATAAATCTCTCCTGTCCATAGTTACAGGCATAGTTCTCTTTGCTACTCCAAACAAACAAATTTTATAAKAAGTTTATCCCTTGAGCCCTACAGAATACGACATAGCTATGTCAGAGTTTGCTCACACACACACAGCTCCAAACCAGGCTGWTTCATGGCACGCCAGATGTCAAGTCACAGCCAAAAAACAGCTTTATATAACAATGTATTTCATCAGAGGTGCTGGTCACARAAGTCTCCTGCCCAAATATTGGCTTGGGAATCCAACCCCTGGAGACCAAATTCATCCAGCACAATTGGCAAACCCTTGGCAAAGGGCTAAGGCTTTCACAAGAATGAGGAAAGCTGACACTGTATGGAGAAGTTGAATTTGCTGTCTTCAGAACATATTTACTTGGAATTACCCATCACAAAGCAAAAATTATTTAGACTGTCAGAACAAATGTGCTTCTGCAAATCATTCACTACATACATTATTATAAAACTCATGAATTTCACCTGTTTAGGTTTTTTTGTGAATTTTTTCTGGCTCTCAATTCCTCCAAAGGCACCAGTGTTCTCCCATAAAGGAAGAAGCAGGGAGCACCTCACATTCTCATACTTCATTAAGGGAAGATTCTCTCACAGTGGCAGAAAACTTGAAAAAGCTGCTTATTTATGRAAAACAGATGAGATGGGGCTTTGGGAAAGAAATCAAAAGGAAAAAAAGAAATCAGAAGGAGGTCCCTGTCCAAGAGCCACAGGGAGAGCTCCACAAGAGCCAAGCCATGGGCTCTGCTTCTGAAAAATGCTCAATCCATATCTGCAGGAAACTTAAGACTGAGGTAGTGATTGATAACAATACTATACACCATTAACTAGAATATTAAGTGTTAGCTATATGTACATTTACACACATATATAAACAGGCATCCAAACAACTTCACTATCACTGAGCAGATYCAAATGCAGAAGTCAAGTTCAGTTCCACACCAGACACCATAAAGGACAATCCAGGGGGTCTTGTGATTCTAATGACATCTGAAAATTATTTTATCACAGGACAGTGACAGTGTCTGAATATCAACTCCACTTGTTAAAAAAAATTAATTTAAAATCTAATAGTGAAGTAAATCTGCAGCTGGATTGCAGCATTGGACTTGATTATGGYAGCCATACACATATGTCAATGGACATACCAGACTAGATTGGAAACAGAAGGGAAATAAATAAATTAAGACACCCCCCCAATCAGATGGGGAATAGCACCAAATGAATCCAAACTCTTGTATCTGCAAACCACATGTGGTATAAAACACATTGCCTTCCTCCACTTTCTCTTTCAGAAGTTTATTTGGTTTCTAATAACTTTGGTTTGCTTTGTGGCAATCGACTCTCATGAAACATTTTGTTCTGTTTACTCTTTGGGACAGAGAACATAGGTAGAATTCACAATTCAAAGACTAGACTTCAAATTCTGACTTAGATTTAGCTTGGAGAAAAAAAAATAAAGAAGCAAATGATCACAGAACAAGTCTGTRTTTACATCCTTTCCAGATAATTTCACCTATGAACACCTGCTCATATTTATGTCAATAAATAYTTATTTTGGTATATGCAGATTATATTATAGAATGTAAACCATTCTTTTAAATGCCCTGGGACCATTCAGATGTATCAGCAATTAATCATAAAGCATATAACTTGATAAATCCTGGATCACTTTAATGTAGCACTTGAGTAATATATTCCTGACAACATTTTATTGAACTGCAGGCCAAAAGATCTTGCTAAATTAACACCACACTTGTAACTCTGTTTGTATTCTGTTGCTATCAAAACAAGGAATGGGTGAATAAATCAGCAAATTAACAGATATAAACTCTATGATCCTAACAGCTAAGAAAGGAAATACCCACAGAGGACACTGTGTCCTATTGCATTTCCCACTGAAACTCTATGGCTAAAACACTAATTGTTCACTTCCTTGAAACTTTGTTTCAAGAATCTAATCCCACACTACACATACTTTTTAATTTTTTTTAACTCTTCCTTTCTAACTTAAATTTGTCCACATTTCAGAATATTTTCCATAATGCCWGGCTGATTATGGCTTAAGTTTGGCTCATCTCATTTCAAAAGAGATCCAGAGGCAAAGCATCACAAGCCCAGCATGCACAGAAAGCACCAGCAGATTTGCCACCCAAWGAACCAGAATTCCTTGAGTACCAACTCCCCCCTGCAACATGGTCCTGAAAAATTCCAAGTGCAAAATTAAGCAAGAAGTCGTTCACTGACCTGCATCATAAACTGATGCAAACTCCGAAAAGGGTCTGAAAAAAAATTCCTGCCAGACCAATACTTCATCTTCAACTACAACTCAGATGAAGGTAAACATTTTAACAAAAGTAGTGCTATGATTTCATTAGTTCAGCACCATTTCTAAAATTATAGTTTTATATACATTTTATAGATATCATAATTAAAATTGAATGGCATAAAAAAAACAACCATAGTAGTTGCAATTTAGTGTTCCTTGACATGTTGAATAAATGAAGTATCCCTTTTGAACTAAGCAAATTTATAGCTCTTCTGACACCCAAGAGTTTTTCAGAACCAAATTAATCCCTGCTTTTAGGAACAGTTATTCTAAATAAAAATAAATGTTGCCAGAGGATAATAACGCTGATTTTCATGGAAAGTAAAGTCATCATATGAGATGCTTTTTTTGAAAACCTTTCTGAGGCTTGCCCCAAACTTCAGATGSTGTCTGAAATAATTGTAAAGAAGTTCCCTACAAAACTTGCTCTGCTGCCGTGACAACTTCCTTTATGCTACAGCCACGACACCGACAGAAGCCAACATGAATTTAAACTATGCTGCAGAGCAAGACTAGAAAAATTCTCTGTGATTTGAACAAAAGTGAAAGAGGTTTTGCATTTCAGWGATTGCAGACATTCATACCTAGACTTTCTCCTTGAAGTCTGCAATACTGGATTAATTAAATGCTACCTGCCAGATACACCAAACTGCTGCAGCTAGGCTRGGGTCAGTACCYAATTTTTAACTAAYTCAGGTAACTTCAGACTCTACCATATGAGCAGATGAAATATTGCTGGRTCTGATACAGATCTCAGACTTAAAYGTCAGTATTTGTTAGCTCACACCAAAATTACTCCTCATTTATATCACTAGAAAACTCCAGGACCCTGTTTCTAGGGAAGAAATTAAGATTCCATATGACTTGTGATTTAGACCCTCTGACCCGAGCAAAACAACTAAATTTCTGCAGATAAATTTGCTACACTGAAAGGAGACAAAGCTATCAACAGCTTTATAACGCCATGATCCAACTGGAGCTGTCAAATTCTTCCCTGCACCACAATCCCCTTCCTCTGGCCCTGCTCACTGCCAGAGCAGGCACTMCCAGCACTGGCACTGACCCTCTGGGAGTCACAGCAGGGACAGTCCCACAGCACCTGCCCACAGCAGCTCTGCTGCTCATCTGCCCACATYACAAACCCAGCTTGCTTAGGTCTGAACCAAATGTTAATTTCAACCCTCTGCCAATAATTGTTTTTAAATACAACCCTAATACAAAGCTTTTAACACACTGATAACAGAGGAGGATTTTTAGGTTCTTAACTGTTATCTGCCCTAAAGTTCACAAGTAGCAGYAAACTGTTGAAATAACAGCAAACAGACTGCCATAAATCAAAAAATTATTTGCACTGTAGAGTTAAAAGACTTCCCAAACCTAAATTTCACAGAATTTTTGCAAGAGCTCAATACTTGCTCTGAATTATTCTAGCCATGATTCTTCTTCCACTGTCTGCTTCACAGCACTGGAAATACAGTCCTTACAATCACTATATATTTAGCTTAGTGTATTATTGATCAGAAGTGCAGAATAACTACCAGTTTTTTATGGATGCATAGGTACATACATTATGGCAATATGCTATAAAATTAGTATCACTGAGTGGGTGGAGCTGTTATCACAACTTAAGTGCTTTAAAACSTGGAGACAAAAAAGTACAACTTTTATACAGAGATGTGCATTAAACATTGGCAAATACATTAGGCTCTTACCAGGAATGGGCTCCAGCAAATGCAAGAAACACACATTATAGCCAAGAGCTGAATGATCATTTCAAAATGATGAGATCTGCCTTGTCTTTGTTGACTTTTAAATTTGACTCTTAAGAGGGTAATTCCTGTGACAGCATTGCACAGGAATGAAATAGCAAGAGCCAGGAACCCAAGGCAAGAAAAAAGTAAGAGATAAAATCTGTCTTCCCAGTCCTCAACATGTTCTGTTTTATAGAAGCACCAGGTCCTCGATGCTTGAATTTGGTAGGCTCTAAACCTAAGAATAGGCAGCAAAGCTATAAGAACAGCAAACAGACATACCATAGTCAACATCATTTTCACATGTCTAGAAGTCATTTTTGTAGAGTGAAATATTGGCTTAGTGACTCCAATGCACCGTTCAACAGCCATCACACTGCCCAGGAAGAGTGGGCACAAACCAAAGAAAACCATGCAGATGCCAAAAACACTGCACAGAATGTTGGACTGGTTAAAYCGAATCCAGTCTTTATCTGATGCATACACAAACACTGCAATGGCTCCATTGATGAGGTGGCCGAAGAGATCTGTGACAACCAAACCACTGGCAAGAAGCAAAAAGGAGGCTTTTGATTTCTGTCTGAATCTCTGGTATGCCTTCATGAGAATCACTATTGCAAGACTGTTGGACAGAATTCCCGCCGTCATGAAGATGATTGAAAAGAAAACTGAGATCTTTTTCTCCGTGTGGCACGTTGTGTTCTTCAAGACTCCAAATCCAGCCAGCCCTGGTGATTTTGAACCGTTCATGGTTAGGAAAGGAGCGCAGCCCTCAAAGCATTTCAGCAGTCTTGCAATCAAAAGGCATCTGCAATATTAAAAACAAATATACACAATGCTGTAAAAGGCATACCACTGTTCAAATGGCATTTGAAACAGAAATTCCATAATATTAGTCTGTGGTACAAATCTCATTTTCCAGTTTTCTGAGTGATATGATATGGCATTGCATTTTAAGCTCATCACTCACAGGGTAAAACAATTATCTGCATGCATTACACAATGCAAACATAGCCTACAGGAAATTTAGAGTCTTTGAACATAATATACACAAAACAATGAATAAAATATATCATGATTATGTACATATAGTAAGATAAACAATAAAACAATTCTGGCGGTTAAACTATGCTAAACAAATGTTTTTGCAACAAACTCCAAGTATTTAACCAGCCCAGCCACAGTCAAAAGTGAAATACTGAAACTGGAGCGTCTTGAGATAATAATCAAACTCCATTTTAAAACATTTATTTTCAAAACAATGTCTCCGCATCTTCTAAACAATCTGCTCCCACAAATTCATGCTTCAAAGCTTCAACCTAACCAGCACTTAAGCCTTCAAATTCCCAGCGCCCTCGCTGAAGCACAAACTTGGTTTTTAGACGCACCGCAATTCAGAAACCAATTCTGCAAGCTACACTTTACACTTATCTCCCATCTCTACTCCAAGGACATTCCTAATAGCAAAACCTTCCCAGGAAGGGAGGGGGAAAAAAAAGAAAAAATAAAAAAAAAGCAGGCGTTAACAGCCCRTATTACAAACTGCTGCTGAAGCCTCTCGGTTACCGAGCTACCTCGGGAACGGGGCGCTCCGGACCGAGGCACCTCTGCCGTTCCGGAGCGCTCGATGGAGAGCGGCCGGCGAACTCCTCGGGCGGAGCGGAGCGCAGCGGAGCCTCCCTGCGCGGCTGTCCGCGCCCGGTCCTGCGCTCCGCGGGCGCGCACGGGAGAGAGCGCACGGGAGAGAGCGCACGGATGGGAGCGCACGGATGGGAGCGCACGGATGGGAGCGCACCGGCGGGAGCGCACAGGGGGCACCCCGGTGCCCCGTTCTCCCTTAAGCGCTGCCGCCGCCGGGGGCGGGGCGAGCCCGGCTCGCCGGGCACAAGTGCCCCCGGTCCCCGCCGGCCCGGGCCAGCCCCBCCGCGCCACCGCCCCTTCCCTACCCCGGTCTCGGTGTCCGTCCCGGCCCCGCCGCCGCTCCCGTTCGCTTCGTCCCGCGGGGCCGCCGAGAAGCGCAGCGCGGAGCTCCGCCGCTGCCGAGCCCCCCTCCCGCCGGCGCCGCCCGCCCCC
>CADDXX010000485.1:25526-109431 GCA_902810485.1 Alauda arvensis
ATGGCCCCTCGCAACTCCCGGGTCAAGTAGAGCCTACAGTGCTCCTCGGACCTTTTCTCCACTGGAGAAATACAGTGAGARCACATCCAGATGAGGCATTAATGACACAACCGACAAGGCTGGAAATTCAAAGGTTGTTTCCCATCATGCATTCAAGCTGTTAGAACTTGAAGTTATAGATGACTTTCAAGTTGTTTCATCCATCAGTGTCCAGTATTACTAAACAGGCCTGAATGGGAACTTCTATTAAGAACTCTTACTATAGAAATAAGCCAAAATGTGAAATCAATGTCAAATTTTGAAACAAAACTGTAAAATATTACAGAATTTACCATGGACTACAATGACGAAGAACTTAAATTTGTGTCCATTGACACACAGTCTTGAGTGGTACTATTCCTGGCACCACAAGACAATTACTTAAAAATTAAAACTGTTAAATATACTGGYTTTTGCTTACTTTCATATCTTGAATAGTACAGGTATAAATTGCCTTACTGTAATCCACCAGTGAGCTAAATATATTCCATCAAACAGTAACTGAAGTTATTTGCATAAACAGTTAAAAGCACCACATGATGACCTTCTCCTTCAAAAGGCTTGTCAGATTTTGGCATTTCATCATACAATGAGCAGAAATGCTCAATTTGGCCTGATTGGGACCTATAAATTCCCATAAGTTCTTTTTTAAGACAACAGTAAAACATAAAAATATCTTGAAATRCATTATTGCCTATTAAAGTTCAGAKAAGAAGAGTTTACTYTAAGTTCCCCTGGCCAGGGATAAATGGAGAYRGAGATCTCAAACTACAAACAGCTTGCTCCATGCCCTTCTTCYYTAGCCAGACATCTTCACCCAAAGATCCTGAAATGGGGGGCAATTTTGCTTGAAAAGAAGCAGTGCAGTGGATACTTCAAGACTTGCAGTCTGGGTGGTAGAAGCTGAARCAGCATTATCAGGTAGATCAAGATAAAGGGAAGAACAGAAAAACCTCAAGACAGCTGTTTCAGTGTGGTTGTAAAAATGTAGCAAGGGAAAAGCAGTTTGTGGAGAGCATCCTGAGTAAAGCCTGCCAAAAGGAGGGAGAGTGGCAGTTCAGTTGCTGCAGAGATGGAGAAAAAAGGCAGGAAATAGTGTTAGGAAAGTAAATACAAGCTTCCATCTTGCTTTTCAGACAAGAGGCAMTGAAGAGTGCTGCTGCACCTGTACAGTTCTAAGAGCACAAAGTGCCACGTGCCAGATTCGTGCTGTGAGAATACAGCAGCCTGTTAGGCATTGGCATAAGCAGGACTGATATGTCTGGGGCTCAGCCCTCTACACATTTGCGTGCTCCTGACACAGGTATAACTTAAATAATGATATTTAATGATAGTTACTTCATACTTTTATTCTATTCACTGCAAAACACTGGAAGCCTTTTCCTTTTTGTACACGACAACAGTAAGTGTCATCTTTCCATTTAGTGAAATAGCAGTGATATAAGAGCCTTTATATTTCAGAGACAAAAGTAGTAAATCAAAATAACTATTGAGGGAAATTGGGAATATAGGTTCAGATTTGGGGCACCTCAGTCAAATAAAGCTGTCAGTGAAAATTCTTAAATTCCACCTTGTTCAGCCCATAATTATTTGAGACAAAAAAGACTTCTGAGGCCACAGACACTGATAATGAGTCCTACAGTACCCATCCCCACAGAGGGTTAGAGTTCCATTTCTTCCACATTAGCAATCCTTCAGGACTTCCTTCTCCTCTGGAATTAGTGCCCTGCCACCCCCAATGAACAACTCCTATCAAAGGTCCAACTATACACGATGAATGAGCTATTCAAATGAAAATGCTGACAGCCAGATGAAGGTACAAGAGGAGGTTTAGACTAGGTGGGATTTACATCAGAAAGATTGTGCATATTTTGATGCCCACATTCCATTCTAAGTATTAGAAAGGCTGAGAATTGGGCTGAGAAAACAAATTAAATAAATGCAAGTGATGAGTTTCAAAAGGTCAGTAACCAGTGCTGAGAGGTTGGACAGAGGTTTGCTCTGTTCTGAAGTTAGCAATGGTCAGACAGCAGAAACAGGGAGATAAAAAATTATAGTCTTGGAAAATCTGAGTCACTTGTTAAGAACACCAGCATTACTAATTCTTCTTGGATTTTTAGTGGTGTTTTTTAGTATTCTCATTGTGAAATGAGGAATAATTTCCATGTCTTTTTTTAAGGTTGTTAACTTGATTTTACRGCACATTTTCAAGGACTGGTTTTAAATCGCATAATAGTGAAGGACAATTTGCAATCTCATTTCATTAAACAGTTAAGACTGATAAGGGCTAATTTTGCTTGGGAAATTAATTACACCTCCTGTCTGGAAAATGCAATCAGAAAATTAGGTCAGTAATGTGGAAGGTGATCATGTACATAGTAAARTGGCAGTAAGTGCACAATAAAGGATGTCACAAATTCAGGGGCTTTTAAAGACCYACATAAATTTAGGAAATAAAGCTTCCTTAAAAGTGTTATGTGACTGYTGTGTATYCTCAAGATCCTGGCTTGATAGTTTTAAGACAAAACAGTAAGTTTCTGCCYAGGCTAGGGAATAGATTTTGTAAGAACACATGCACAGTCACACTGGTGGGCAGTGAGACCATGCAGGTATCTGAAGGAAATAATGGAAATCAGAATATGTCTCCTTAAAGATCTGTCTCAGGATGCTGGGTTTGTGTGATTCTTGAGGAGGGTGGATAAAATACTTGCTGTATCCTGTCATATTCAAAATACACATTTTAAAATATGTTAAGACAATTCAAGTTAAAAGAAGTGTGGTCCCACAGAATGCAGACAGCTCACCCATGGCTTTGTCATTCCAATAACCACCACTCTGACCTTCATACCTCACCGTGAAGCAGTGAAACAGTCACAAATTGTGGCTTAAGTACTGCCTGCATTGGGACACTGGCCAATGCAGCTAGAGGAGGAAATTCCTAGGTAGTTAAATATAAATAATTGGTGTTTTGCAACAAGCCCCAGATCAGTTCAGGAGGTTAAAATCACCAACATGCCAGTAAGCATTCACTATCAGAGTGACATAAAACCTAGAAAGGTCATCAGGAACGATAACAAACATGCATCTTTCTGCTGAGATTTCCACCTGCTGATAGCTGAAAAGGGAYTGTTTGCTCTTACTGGAAGTACAGCTGTGGTTAATGGTGTTTTATTTTCTAAACATCCCTATCAGCAAGGAAGCTAATTTTTTTGCTTCTTGATAATGAGAACCAGCTCCTGGCAAATGAGGTAAGAGTTGCTGTAGACAGAACAAAGAGGAAATATTCTCAATTTCCCTGGTGAGGTTTGGAGGCAGGAGAGGGGACACAGAGGTTTGCTATAATTTGTGACATCCATATTTGCATTGTAATTCTTTTCACTGGAAAGGGCAAAGACCAACTCTCTGTTTTAATGTGATCTCACAAGAAGGGTCCCAGAAGCCCATTCAGAGGCAATCCTTTAACCAAGGAACTGATCATCAGATGGCTGCTGGTGCTGTTGGTGKTACTATTGGTACCAAGCAAACATTGCTTCTGAGATACCAGCAGACCTGCAAAGCGATTCCTTGGTAAGCAAACCCAAAASTAAAGTGCTAAACTGCTGAAACAGCTGAATTTCACTGAGTCACCATTGCCAAACTGTGTTAGCAGAGGAGGAGAGAGCCCAAGTATCCATCATCCAGCTACCAAAGACACAGACAAAAATGGAAAAAAAAATTACTAAGCCCAGAAGTTGCAAATATTCTGACTTAGACTGGAAATCTGCCAGGATATTCAATACAACAACAACAACAAAATTTGACTCTATACTATCTTATTCACTTTTGTTCTGAGCAATGTTTACATAAGCATAAAAATTAAGATGACTTATATTGGTCAAATGATTCCCTAATGGATCATGACAACCAGTGCTAAATATTAGAAGTGGCTGCTGAAACCTTTCATTGCATCACTTTATTGATTTGCATTTACTCCTGCTTGGAGATACACTTTCATCTTAATCACATACTGTCACTCTAAAATTATCTGAGTGCTACAAACAGTGACTAATTTGGCCATATCAGAAAGATCTGCAGGACAGTAATTCCCCTTCCTTCTTCCTCATTTCAAACTTTGTATCTGGTATTTTCTTGAACCCTTTTTTTCTGGTATGACACTACAAGACMTACATGGGAAATTATTTGGATCCTTGTGAGAGTGGTTTGATTCCTTTTTATGTGCAATTTTATGCATTACTTTGTACAAGTACAGCCCTTAGAAATGAGGGAAGAGGAACAGAACAATAGAATGTGATTATAGAGCAGGTGTTTCACTGAGGATGTTCTTCTTATAGAAATATGAATCTGAAAGCACTCCCTTCAAGAATTTATAGGAAGCTTCATGTAGCAATTCTGTACCCATTTATYTGGCCAATAAATAGCAGATTAAACATTTTTAACGTATTTTTGAAAGTTCCATTTGATGTTTCAGAACAGAGGGTTGCCTCCTTTATGGTTATATAAAGTATCCATTTTTTGTACTGCCATAGACCTGAATTTTTAAGAGGCCAGAGGAGACACATCTTGCCATTACTGACTGAATATTGCCTGCTCAGGCTGGGGTAATTTTTAGTAATCAGGCTTAATCACGAGTGGAAGTACAGTTCTACACATCCCAATAACAATATCATTTTATTTTAAATAGGTGGGGCAAAATGTTCCCTTTTATTACTCCCCTTTTTAGTATTTGGAGACATAAGAGCCAACATCCTACAAAATTATACTAAATTAACTCCTTTTAACTTCATAGTATCTCCTTTTCTCTTCTTCCATTCTCCTGAATGGAGACACTGCAAAAACAAGGCAGAAGAAATCTGGATGTAAATGCCATCTGGTTAGCAGGAAAAGCAGCCCCAGAACAGCCAATGGTTACATTTCAAATAAACAGTTCTCTCCCTRAGCCATGGCACCACAGTAGAGATTGACAGAATGCAAAAACATGTGATTGCTCCAGATAAATAACAGAAAGTTATCTGAATGTCTTATCATCTAAAAATGAGGAGAAATAAATTTTTATGATATACCAAAGTAAACTAAATGAAATTAGAGKAAGACAACAGCTTAGGCTAGCAAATCTAATTTTAGAAAAGCTTCATGTTTTCACATCACTATTTTTTCCCTAGAATCATACTTATCTTAAAGCWAAGTAAGAACTTTAGACTCAACAACAAACCACAACCAGAAGCAGCAACTCAGCCTCAAGGCTTTTAACTAAGTGAAAGTATTTGAATTTCCTGGCAGAAGATAATTTTTTAATGAAGAAATAAATTCACATAATTGAAAAGAGAGAGCACTCATTTATGATGTGGAGAGGTCTCTCTGTGGAAAGATTTAATTAAGAATGATCTAATTTTTTATAAGTAGTTCTCACAGTGTTGGCTTACCTCAAGTAATATCTGTGCTAAAAAGTGGTAAACAAGTTTATATCCTTAATTAGAATATATTAATGTGATAGGCAGCCATGTAACCATTCAGCTCTTACTAAATTAATACAATCTATATAGATACAGTCTGAAGCCAAGCAGAAAAATTACCTCTGAAATCTCAGTAGGCCAGTTACTCTTGATAAACAGTAGGATTTGATAAGCAGAGAGCTCATGAAAGATAATGATATTTTCAGTAATTGCATTAGTGGAGTTTCACTGGAGAGAAGAGAGAACAAGAAGGTGTTTGGAGAGGAACCAGAGTGTCAAAGCCTGAGAGCTTATTACAGAGGAAGAGAGCAAAGGGGAATTCACATGCAGTACATGTCMACACACTGATTTTCTTTGGCTTGGTTTTCTGAAGGGCAGAGGGCTGAATTTCCAGGTCAGAGGAAGTGTTCAGGGTCAGTCAGGAACCTCTGCAGGACCAGGCTGACAGCAAATTTCAGATGCAAGGATTCAAAACCCCATTTGCCCATTGGTTTGCACCCACACTCTCCAGGTACAGGTGCTTGATGAGAAACTTTGGCTTTATGTATTCAGAACAAAAAGTGTCCTGAAGGTTCTTAGGGGCCAGCAGCACATATTTGTACATTGAYACAAATGAGAGTGAGCACACAAAGAGTGAGTCTGACTTCTGACTTCTCAAGAATTAGTAACTGGGCCTTCTTCAGCAGCTTGTGAGTCCATGAGTAACACTACAGGTTGTAAAAACATGAGAAGGACTTTTTTTTTTTAATCTCTAATTGGTAACAAAACAATTAACAGCATTTTAACACTCTGATTGCCTGGGGTCATAGCTAGTTAATAGCAAACCARGAAATTATGCATCAGACTTCTACTTTCTAGCCTGGGAAACTGGCAGGGCTGTTTACTTAGCCAGAAGTAAAACAGYAAAAAACATTTTCCTTCCAGAAGTAAAATGAAAAAAAGGTACAAAATTAATCCATAATACTAACACTGCAGTGGAAACAAGACAGCCCTTGAGTAGCCTGATTTGGGTTAGAAAAGTTCCAAATGGATGAATGTGTAAGGCTGCTGGACAGGCACCATTTCTGCTGAAATTTGCCTAAGTAGTCAACTATCAAGACTTTTATAAGAGGACATTTCATTCCATCCTGAGTAACAGCTTTGATTCTTCTACTTTCCTTTTTAGCTTTCCTTTGCCAGKATGAGATCAGAGTTATTTCCTTCTGACAGTTGCTCAGCCCTTAGCATGAAGGGTAAACTTTGAGCCCTTCCTGCTTTGGGTCCTGGTGCACCTGAGCTGTGCTCAAGGAGTGAAAACTGACAGTGAATCTCCATGTTTCATTTTGGATGGCTCCCGGACTTCAATTTATTTTTCAAGAAGCTTTTTTATTTTTCTTAGCTTTCACAGCCCACTATGCGCTCTCTTCTGAGGTCTTCTGAAGATCTTCCTTTATCTCTGACAAAAGCTGATAAAAAAGGAATTATAGCTCTGCCTTGCTACCACAGATGACCAAGAGTTTGGAAATAATTAAATATGGGCTGGAATGAAAAATGTGAATTTTGAGGGAATGCTGTAAATGAATCAAACCTGGCTAGGCAGAAATTAAGTGGGAGATGATATTACATTCTTATGCAGGCAATTCTACATCAGCATAAATACCAAAAACAAGGAAGAAAATGTTAAGGGTGAAGCTCAACAAGACAAAGCCAGTGCTAACTGAACTAGATTGAGCAATAGAAAATATCAGAAGAATGYAGTAAACTGAGAGGTGGGCAGCTGTGATGTGTTCTGGCAGGGTGCTGATGCAATGCTGAACAGGAGAGCCAAACCAGACAGCCCAGTTCAACCTCACAAATTTCATTTTTGTTTATTTAATTAATTATTTTTACATTGGGAGTGGTGGTTTGTTGTTTGGTTGTTTTTTTCTCATTTCACTTTTTTATGCATTTATATTATTATTTTCATTTTAAAGGCCAGAGGAAAACAAAGAGACAATGAATCATGTTAGACARGATTTGCATGAGTAGATTTGGTTTTTAAATGAGAATGGAAAGGTAACATTTATAGAAAGACRTCATGGTTCAGAGTGCAAACACAGACCACTGGTGTTTTTGGGAAGATACTGGCTGTATGCAGTCACATGTGAATGGAATGCATCAATAGCCACTATTTGTTAATACTTTCATTAAGTGTATGTTATCTATTTTGGGAGCAGATGAATTATAGCTGACTCCATGAAGAGAGAAAAGTTTTCCTAACTGAGTGACCATTACAAAAAAAAAAAGAAAAACAAACCCTAAAACAACAAAAGCCCTAATAGAAATAAGTTGTGACAATCTTCTTTTCAAAAATTCAGTAATGACCCAAAACATATTGATCCGAACAAAAGGTCCTTCTACTGCCTCATCATCCTGAGCAAACAGCAAATTAGTCTGCACTCTTTATAGAGAGAACCCCTGACTGCACRCAGAATTTGTGCCAGGACCACGTGGTGACAAATCTTCTGTTGTGTGTGGCAGAGCCCTCTTGTCACAAACTGTCACACTGTCACGCAGCTGAGGCAGGGTTTCAGGTTAACCACTGAAGTTTTAGACATCTTAATAGGAAAAAAAATCTATTAAAAATACTAAATTCTGTTCAAGAACTATTTTCCTAAGGATTAGTGGTTTTCTGAGTCAGAGGGAAAATGAGTTACAGATTGGAGCACAGAATATATCCATGCAGCAGCATCACCATTGATTTAGGCTTTGCTAAATGAGCAATTAAGTTATTTACCATTGCACAATTAAGCCCTCACTACARCAGAGGAAAATCATGTTACATTTCCCTAGAACGTTTCTGGGGACAAGCTGTACCCAAGAACCTTGCTGGTGCAAGAAAGCAAGAAGCTGTAATTAAAACTTGCTTCATTGAAATAATAGCAAAGAAGTCAGCCATGTGCTGAATTTCAGGTGTGGAAACAAACAATAAAATGGGGCCTAYAGGAATAATTTGGTTTAATACAGGACATCAACAACAACTTTCTAACAGCAGATAATTTAGGCAGTGAATCAGTAATAAAAATATTAAAGCCTTATGGGTCATATTAATTTAAATGAGAAATTATGGGCATGTAGACTATCCACTTCACTTTATTTTTGAAAGAAAAAAAATTGCTTGACATATTTTTGTACAGGGTTCAAGAACTTAATCAGCTATTCTCTAGAAAAATCCTATTCCAAGCTAAKGGATATGGGCTAATGAGAACAACTCTGTAGCAGAGTATTTAGTCACATTTTTTCATGCTTTCATACACAGGGTTGTTTGTGAAATATACCTAAATCAGCTCATATTTGCAATTATGCTGAAATGTAATTAATTAAAGCTCAAATTCATGCTACTACATATTTTTTCCATATGTATGATGTTGACAAGAGCATATCTGCATCAGAAATTTAATTCCTGTCTTCTTTTTTCCAGTGGGTCTGAATTTTACTTGAGTAATTCACTCAGGAAGGAATTAAAATTCTAACACAGCATTAATTTTTCTACAASCAGACACTGTTACAGCTGACATTTATATTTCATGCTCCTTGTTTCYTTGTACTTCACACAAAACCTTATCCTTAGAATGCAAGGGCCCTAAACACTCGACTCACATTGAGGATGTTGTGAATAAGACTCTCAGCAGAGAGCCTGATTACATTTGGAAAAGAGCAATTCCAACAGGTTTGAGCAGCTGTAGTCTACATGCCATCCTTTTCCCTGAAATGCTGATTAAATGTCAGAGTGCATTATCACTGATGTTCTGTATTACCACAAAATTAACCTCCATGAGGGYTCACAGCTCAGCAGGCTGAGGTTTTGCTGTCTCAAACACTTTACCATGACACATGAAAACTGGGAGCAGGACCCTTCATCAATAAATGCAAACAGTGCTCACCTCCTGCTCCTGAACCTTCTGCCAAAGGGACTGCAGGTCATCTGCATCAGACACTTGTCTGGTTTCATCCTTTCTCCAGGGAAAATAGTGACATCCAATGCTTTGCCTGGGCCACACACCAGTAAGAGAGCAAACAGTTCCCGTGGATCATCTGACTCAGCCATTTTTATTTTGTTTAAATGTCCAGGTTGCCTTCTTGTGATCACTCACAGACATGGGCACTAAGACAGCCTCAGAATAAATACTGTACTTCTTATTTAACAAATTCCTTTACTTGACTATTTCTTTGTCACAGTTCAGTACTAGACACATTATCCAACTTTACTCATTTTTTTTTTCTTAAAAGAATTCTCCCCTGCATAACAGTAACAATCAATATTGAGGCATGAAAGCATTCCTGATTCTACCTCAATATTTATTCCAATGGATTATAAATGCTTCTGATCATCACCTGCCTACTGAAGCAATCACCAGATTAGGCATGAGCTCAACCTTACTTGAGCAGAATCTGCAATTCTGCATCAGCAGCACAGAACCAAAAGCGCAATTTTTCACTCCAAAGTGAAAATCTCCAAAGCAGTCTTACCTGAAAAACTGAAAGCAGTCTCATTTTCAGAAGGGGTCAGGTGAACCAAGGACCTGGCTTTCATCATAGTTGATAGCAATAAAGCAGTGAAATCATTGAAACACTTGAAAAAAAAAAAAAAACAGTAATTTGCCAAGCCCATTCTAGGGAGAAAAATCCTATTTATTTATCAAAACAGAGTTTGCAATATGTGCCCCCATTACCCCATTCCCAATTCTGAGAAGTCAAATTGCAGTACAAATTGTGTGGGAACTCACTGAGCTGAGGAGCACAAGGGAGGTCAGTGGTGAGAAGATTTTGTTAGCCAACAAAAACTGCAGCTTTGGGATTCCAGCCCAACCTGTTTGGAGCCAGTGTTGCTTTACAGGTTCCATAGAGCAGAGCCCTTGTGTGAGCTGAGATTTCCTGCCACAACTGAAAACAGACTGTGCATTACAACATCAGAGTCTTGGTTGATAATTAAKCTTGCAATGAGCTCCTGTTTTGACCTTGTCAGCAATACAGAGAAGAATCTGATCAAAGAAAAGGTATTGAGACTGGACATGGTTTTGGGGCGTATGTTTTTCCAACAAAAAATGCTCACCACTTTCAAGCATTAATAGAAAAATCACCTTTAAACACAGCAGAAGACTCATCTTGACAGATGCAGCAGCACTGTAAATTATTGGCAAGATTCATATAAAAGAAGATGATGGGTAAAAGTGAGAAATAATATTCTGGTATTGGAGCATGTATTAGTCTTGGAGATAAATGATGCATGTCAAGAATTCTTATGCTTTGTGGAAGAGCTGGGAGAGAGAAATTGTGTAGGTACCAGAACTGTTGATAAGGAAATAGGGAAAAGAGCCAGCSTAGAATAATCACCACTCACCTGCTGGAAGAAAAAACAGTATATTCCTTGGCCAAATCCATCATCCTGCCTTTCCCAAAGGATTTGTGAGAACAGCTTTAAGATAAAGTTACTCCCCTGTGATGTGTTCTGTTGAAACAGATTTTTTAAAATAATTATATGAAGTGCTAAGCCTGAAGAAGAAAAGAAAATCATTCCCAAAGGAGAGAGAAGAGGGAGTGAAGGATAAGTGGCCACATTAATAGGATAGGAGGGGGGTGCAAGGTGGTGTTAACTGAAGGGTAACAGAGATCAGGAAGGTTACAGAATTTTGGGAAGGCAGGGGCATGGGTGGCAATAAAGTTATTATGGGAGCCTTACTCCAGCTTCACTCTTCCCTATGTTCCAATGTTGAATGGAATGTATGCAAGTCTAAAAGAAGTTTTATATCTGTGTTTACCTGACAGACATTAAACAAGCATTTCTTTTGGGAAGTAAGAGAAATTCAGACATTTATTTTTTTAAAAGACAAATGTTTTCATGATTATGAAATAGCAAAAAGGGCCCAGGTGAAGTACTTTCAACTTTCTTTTTGCCTAGATTTTGGCTGCTGAATAATACAAAAAAAAAACCAAAAACCACAGAACAGAAAATTTATAAATTGTTTAGATGAAGATGATTATCTTCCATTGTAGTCAACTAATGGACAGTCCTGAGTTTGGACATGTKGATGTGGCTGCCATTGGACACCAGAAGACACATTCACCTGTCTCACCCCATAAGCAGAGCTGGCTGTGTTACCAGCTTTGCAGACAGATTTAATCAAATCCATGGCTTTAGCTGCTGTCCCTGGGAACTTTCTGACCTTCATTTGAGGCACAGGCTRAAAGTCAAGACTCATGGAAATTAAAGACAGAATCCCCATTGACTTCAGCAGGRTTGCACTGAGCCAAATAAATGAGTGGCTGTTCACTCACAGGCAGAACACAGACCAGTCTGTATGCCTGTCACTGCTGCAGTCATGGAAGGAATAATGCTGGCAAAATGCAGGCCTAAATTTAGTGCAGATTAGAAAACCTTCATYAAATGTGAGAAAAAACGCAGAAATTATTGTGGAATTAATCTGATGGTGACTGAAGTGTGTAAGTACCTAGGAAAAAAGAAGATTGAAGGCACGTTGTGTCTGTACAGTCACAGTACTGAAAACATATCCTGACTGATGTCCAGGAGCTGTTTCTCCTGGAATTGGATGAGGAATGCATTATTGTTGTAAAAATTAAGAGTATCACTACAGGGTATTCAAGGTGTTAAACAATACTTATAATCCTTATAAATATATARATATRTATATAAAAAWTATAAATTAAASTAAGGCTAATACTAAGCTTAAACAATTTCATTTGATTTGAATTTAAAGCAGAGTTTTTTTCCATTACTTACTTAAGCAACATCTTTTGCAGACGATGGCAGCTCAGAGACACTTTGCTCTCACAAAAGGACAATCTCTGTAAGCTTCAGAATGTTGCACAAATGTGGTTTTCTTTTTTTTCCTTTTTTTCTTTTTTTTCCCTTAAGAAAGAACTGGGAAACGAGGGAAGTGAGTAAAATTTTTAACATTAGCAGATTGTTTGCTTTTATGTAAACAGCCTCAGGGGATTAGAGGAGATGCAGTATTCAAACAAACAGATTCAGTTTCATAATAAATGAGCKTTTAAATCATTCTGACATATTCAATCACACAAACAAGTTATCCCCAATTCAGAAAAACTTGTCCAAGTTTTTTCAATTCKTTTGTCTTACATCAGCAAATAACCTYACTCTTCACCTCAGAAAACTTYCTTGCTTTTGTCCTGAGTCTTGTGCTCTCGTTTTSATTTGCATGAGCCAATCCTATCCTYAGGATTTGGAGATTTATAAACATTTCATGGTAATCTTAATAATGTATTTGTGATGTATTGAATCCAGTCCTAATGAAGGTTTGTTTTAAAGAAATGTAAACAAGAGGGACTTGTTCTCATCTAACGCAATTTGGCAGCAGAGTCTCCTGCAGAGAGGAAATGAGCTGTCCCATGGTTAGTGTCCTGGTCTGGAACTCAGAAATTCCTGATTCCCTCTCTTCTGCTGTAGACTTCCTGGATGACCTTAAATAAATTTCTCTCTACTTCTGATCCCCCTGTATAAAATGAAATAATAATAATAMTACCTGTTTCCTGGTTAACAGATGAAGGGAAATTAAACACAGCTGAAAAGTGCTCGCTGTCTATCTGCCCAGTTTGTGTGTTGGCTCCATAATGGAAATCCAATCTTGAGAGACACATATTTTGTTCCATTCTAGACTTTGGTCCATGTCCATGTATGACGAGTTTTTGGGGATGTTTTTAACATTTCTAATCCCAGATTCAAAGTCTTTGTGTCTGTTAGATCTGTTAGCCATGTACCAAAGTCTGTACATATGGTTTCTGCCAATGGAGTTCACAATTATAGTGGAAAGTGATGACTCAGACCAATGGCCAATATTCTAACAGAATAYCAGGCTGGAAGGGATTTTAAGGATCATCTGGTCCAACCTTTCTTGGCAAAAATACAGTGTAGACAAGATGTTTTGTAAAAGTGTTACAAAACAGTTTTGTCTAACAGTGAAAATAGGAAATAAAGCAGAGACTTCAKTGAGTTACTGCAGCAAAACTATAGAAAGAAAAAAGAACCTACTAATGAAATTTACTTTGGGGTTAGAAAGTTTGAGAAGTAGGACTGAGGAAATCATAACCAAGGAAGAGATAATAAATTGGTATTACTACATTGCCTTGCCAGTGTATACTAATCCTAATCTCATCACCTGTAGAGAGGGGAGCTCAGTCCAATCCTTGCTATCTCTTGTAAAAAGAACAGTAAAGGTGTAGGTAGAACTACTAATGCTAGTGAAGATTATTGGCAACTGATGACCAGAGAGCATCAATCAATTGGAGGCCATTATGCTGCACTCATATCCCAAATCTTGTGGGCACTATCTTTATAAGATCAATTTATTGACAGGAGGAAGAAAACGCCACAACTTCACCAAATAACTGATCCAACTTTTCCCCAATCATTTCTTTTCCTTGATTCTCTTTACATAATGATGTCTCATCAACAAAGACTTAGAGAAAGTAATATATTCAATACATGTAAAGTGAGGTAATGTGACTTTTGGTAAGCCAGGTTTTCTTTTTTTTTTTTTCTAGGATACTTGGGTTTAGAGGCAACAATAACAGCAAAACTTGGAGAAAAATTATCAATTCAAGCTTTTAAGACAACCTTTTCTCTGTAGTAAGTAGCTCACAATATAAAGCTKAAATGGGCTACTTTGCAGGCGGTTTTGGAGGAGAAAAAGTTGTAGATCTCTCTTGCCATAACTCCACTGTAAATGTCACAGCACAACTTTGTAGCAAAACTATTGGAATAGGAAGGCAGATGGACAGTGGATAATGCTGCATCAGGATCTCTTCTCTTACAAACCAAGTGTATACACAAGCAGAGTTACAGCTGTGACACCAAGGTTTGCCAGAGTTCAGCTCTGCACCCAGGTTAGCAAACCCATCAGCACAGGCAGTGCTGTGCCCATGCTCTGGGGACACAAGCAGTGCCTGCAAACATTTCTATTTGATTGTCAAACCAGCACCACTAACACACCTGCTTAGAGCAATTTCATTTCCTCACAGTACAAGATTCTTTTGGCTGACTAATTTCTCCTTCTCCTTTCATTTACAAGAGCTTTCCCAGAAAGTGCAGCTACTCATGTATTCACTATTTTCCACAGAACTTTGTTTTGTTTTCTTTCAGTGACATTCCAAGCCCTGCTTGCWGTGAAGAAAACCTCAATGTGATCCSACACSCTGAACCCAGAGACAGACATAAGTAGGTCTGACAGGAACTCTTCCAAAGTGTAATGGAGACTGCTGCTACATTTTTCAGGTTAGTCTTTTCAAAGATATGCAACATTGAGAATAAAAAACAAAGGTTGCTAACTTAGCAAAAGTGATCCCTGGATTGACCCTAATTACATATCTAGCCTACCCAAAACACACCTTCTAACTTCACATTCTTTACCACATTCTTCATATGAGCTACTCTTGGCAGCTGTGTTGCCCCTAATCAAAGCTGTGTTTACTGGATAAAGGCTTCAACATTGTTCCTGTGAAAACGATGCAGAATAACAGTAGTTGTGCATGTTTAATTTGGTGGTCAACATATCAAATGGCAGCTTGAAATAACAAAGTGCTTGAAGAGGAAGGGAAAGAAGAGAGGGTGAGTGCYTTCATGGCCACCACCTAAGTGAGGTATTTCCATTTTCCCAATGCCACTGAAGACAAAAAAATTGTAGTTATTTAATTTGTGCTTGGACAAACGAGAATGGAATTTTTTAAATTCTAATTTTCCATCTGAGAGTCAAACACTGCTGACGCAGATGCAGCAGAAACCACAGCCTTTGCTTGGCTCTGCAGGAGAGGCATCACGGGTCTTCAGCCTCACCTCGAACTCCTTTCTGCAGCAAGATGCAGCCAAAGCTCCTGCTCATCTCTCTAAACCCTGTTTGTGTTGGGTAGTTTCTAACAGCATTGYTTCYATTTATGTTCTGTATTACATTATTGTAAGAGAAACATGAAAAATTATTTCCCTGTCCTTCATGCTGTCTCCTTCTCCACATTGYATTTTACCTTCACTAGRGATGGAGCTGRTCTGGAGATCCCAGGTGAAGATTTTGTAGCTCATACTGTCTGGAAATTGTAATTCTGATGATGACCTAAAATATGAAGTCCTGATCCAGAAAAACCACTGATTTTAACAAGTTTAAAACCTGTCATTATGTCCTGATCTAAACCAGCTGCTCACATGATATAATGACAAATGAACACTATCCTGAAACAGAACATCTGCATCGTCTATAGTCTAGTTCTATACCCAACCAAAGGAAACCATGAATCCCCAAATAACACCACCTTCAAGAGAGTCCAATATTAATTCAATTTGAATTCAAGTTTGTCATAAAGAAAGAAATACATCTAAAACAGCAAACTACCCTGTCTTCTCTATCCTGGTTGTTTCTCTGAGCCTGCTTTGATTTTGATCACATTTCACATTGATTTTCAGGTTCAAATAAAGGCATAATCCTAYTGAGTTCCTCTGCAGCTGATGTTAAAGCAGAAAACATGCAGATTTCTTTTTTTTGTTCAGTAGCCAACAGGGAAAAACAAAAAAACAGCAACAACCAAAAAGAACAAGTTAGTGGTTATTGTTTTGGGTCTGTCCCAAACTGAAATGTTTCCACATACTCAGCCAATTAAGACAGATCATTTGAGATTAAGCAAAACATTTCATTCAAAGAGAAATAAATCAGACATACTTAGTAATACCAGCCAGCCAGAGTCAGAAAGCATTAAGAAAAAAACCCTTTGTGTGCCTGCCCCTGTGTAGCAGAGGTGGTGATCCTGCAGCTCTCAGAACACAGAATACCCACAGGCAGTCCAGGGATCATTCCCTTGCCAGGCCTGGCCACGTAAAGCAGCRGGGTTGGGTTTTGTGGGAATGTGCTGGCTGTGTCCTCTGAACCCTTCTCTAGCAGAAAGGAGCCAGCTGTGGCCAACCCTCTTTGCCTGGATCAGTGACAAGTGACATGTTCAGCCTCAGGGAGCTGTTGTCACCTCATGCCTATGACCTTCTCAGTTTCCTCTTCTCAGCTTTTGAGTTACAGCAYTTTGCTCCTTGGTCAAGTGAAATAAGGAACACCACTCACAAGTTTCACCTTTTTCTGTTGGAGGGTTCAAAACGTGGGTTACTTGAGCATTAACACTGCCCTGCACACTCCAAGAAGAAATTTCACTCATGCCATGAGCAGACCAGAGCAGTAGATGAGGACATCAAGGGAGCAGACCCTGGTTAGCATATATCCTAGGACATATTCTTCATCTTGTATTGTCTGAGAAGTATACTTTGAGAAGTAAATTGTTCATCTAAAAACAGTAGGTCAAAGTATTAAAGAAAAATTAATGTATCTTAAATTCCTTTGGGGTTTAATGTGGACCAATGGGATAGTCCAGATTTCCTCAGAAGTCATTTAAATTTCTAAATAATTCCATACTGTTGCTTTTCTGAAAAAAAATCTGTTCTTGTTGTATCTCCTCCTGAAAAAATAAACAATCTTTAAGCCTTAGTATAACTATGAGAATGATCCTCTTCCTGTGTAGATTTTTCTTGAGAAGAAAAGCCTTGAATTTTAACATATGAATTAATTACCACATAGATAAAAAGGAACACACTTAGTAAGACCATCCCCATGAAAGGTACATGCATGGGCCACCAAAAAAACATAAAGGTTAGTACATCTGTTTTTTCACCATGATAAAGGGCACCATTCTTTACTGGTCACTTCTTTTAAAGTACTTATGACAGCCAAGTTTTGTCAAACTGTTGAATTCAATAAAAACAGTGGGTACTGCATTTKCAAAGTTCACTTAATGCTTGAAGTGAAATGCAGATGTTTAACTCACCACAAGCATCAATATTTTGTTTATTTAACAAAGGGRTTGAGGAATTCATGTGCCTCTTCTAGAGCCACATCACACTCTGCTTTCAACCCTCCTGGCTTGTAAATTTGGGTCAGCACTGACTGCACTGCAGTAATTGCAGAGAGGACTGGGAATTTGCAGGCCAGTGAACAAACCAAGGTGTGCCTTCACAGCTGCAGGTAGCAGCTGCCTGAATAAAACACAGCTGGGATAGAAAGGAAAGAACCTGAATTTCTGCARGAGGTTAAACAGAATTAATTCACTTTTCCCCCCTCAGGAATAAAATCCTGTAGGAATTCAGAGTTGTATGACTACAATTATCTAATGTCAGAGTAAGTCAAATGTTTTTGAAAGCATCCAAATTTTCCATTACATTTCATCTGTTGAAGTCTTTTTTTACCCTTTTCTCCTGTAGCTTTTCTCTTAAAACCTTAAGTTTTAAGCAAAGGCCTGCACACCCTGCCCCCTTTGGACAAGCTGCTTCTGTTCAGAAGACAGAAGTGAATGAATCACGTATGAAATGGCTGACTTCAGCCTGGAACCTGAGCTACCAAAAACAAATACTAAATAAACACTAAATAATACTAAGTCAGAGAAAATGTTAGTGGGATTTTCATCATTTAAAATAAGTGATGGCCCCTGATCAGGGCAAAGGCCTTCAACTACCCAAAGTGCTTCTGCAGTGAGGTACCACACTGGTTAAATAACAGGGCATTAGTCCTGCTGAAACGTMTGAAAAACCTTAACAAGGTGATGATGCCACTTCACAAGAGTGAGAATCAGTCACTGCAATTGTGTCCCTAATTCACATTCACCCTACAAAGCAGTAACCTCACACAGCTACTCCAGCACTCTGGAACACTGCAAGCTTTTGTGTTGGCTTTGCACATAATGGAAAYGTTGCTTAAGAGTTGTTGAGCAATCTCCTGCAAGGAAATTTGTAATTATGAGAAACCTTTTCCTAAGGGATTTTCTGTTTTGAAAGATGTTACGCGCTATGATTTGTGAGGTGTTTGAACTTGAGAATCCTTGGRGTTGGGAGTAAAGGCTCTTTGTTTGAGAACTTGGTTATTTGAGGGTTTGTTGTTTGGGAATTTTCCTGCACTGTAAGCCCAATAAACAGTTAATTCCCATTTCCCCCCCAAACTCTCTTTGTAGCTTCTGTTTTGTTATCACCTCCCTGACTGCTCTGATAATCCAAGCCCAGCAGAAGGTGCACATTAGCACATTGCACAATTTCAGGCCCTTTTGGCACGCCACCAGACAGCAGCTGATTCAGACCAAAATGGAGTCACTGGGGACCTTTTCCTTGACCTCACAGGGCTGCAGGAAGGCCTGAGAAGAGCAGCTCATTAATCTACTCATTTCCGCTGTGAATGTCACCGTGGAAGTCGAAGCACACAGATATTAAGGTTACACACTAGAAATCACGACAGGTTCACTGTTAAAGAGTAAGGAAATTTGCCTCTTTCTGGTTCTCTCTCCAGTTCCTTGTGTTTTGGGAAGCTAATTCTTTACTGGGGAGGTCTGGTTTGGTCTTTTTGCTGCTATAGGGTGAAGGCCCTCCTGGGAATTGTCCAACATGGAAAGAAATATCTGAACAAAAGATATTTCTTCTTGGTCTGGTGAGTTCTTCATCTCAATATGGTTCATTCTCTGCTTTGATTTCTTACATTAATAAAAAAACTACAGAGTATTTTTTACCTCTCAAATTGTTTTAATCACTTCATTTCCAATAGGAAATAGAATCCATAACATCTTTTCCTTCTGATAACACAACAGGCTTCATAAAACTGCAAATAAACTGTCTCTTGTCCACTTGGTGGAAAGGAATATTGGATTGCTGCCATCTTTTGGTTACGCTCTAAGATAACTGCTGTCAATTAGATGCTGTTTTTCTAAGACAAACGCAAGAATAAAGTATTCTAAAGACATTTGAGACTTTGTGGTAATAAAGTGAATTCTCTAGATAAATAAAAATCCAGGAACATTTTCTCTGTCGTCACTGAAGTTTCAGAAGCAACTTGAGTGTATTTGTACAAGGATCTGTGGGAAGGCCTGCTTGAGGCAACAGAATTTCAGGATGCTTGAAAATAGTACATTTTAGATTTTTTTCTAATTACAAACTAATCATTAAATAACTCCTGATCTTTGGCTTCTGAATGTCATTCTTTGCTTTGAGAAGTTATTTTATATTTCACCACAGCCATGAAYACACATAGCTGTACTTTCTGCAGTCTTTACCAATATTTCTGTATAATGTTTGGGATTCAATATGCCCTCACAGACCTGAATTATCAGAAGTTTTGAATAAAGACTTCTCTAATCCATGCAAATTAAATGGCAACACATGGACATAGTTAAAGACTGGAGAGTGAGTGAGCACATGGTCCCCATTGGTTTTGCCTTTACGTCAGCTGATGAGCAATGACTGAAACTGCAGACTTCCATCACTGCTCCAGCTTTCTCAGACTGTAAATACATTCACAGCTGTTTCATTTAGGAGACCAGAACACAATGAATGCAAGGAATACAGTTGACAAACAWTTTAGCAGCTGAATTTCAGGCAAGATGAATAGCTCACAAATTAYCATGCCAGCTGGAATGTTTCAGAAAGTGTTCAGGAAGACGTACACAAACTACTTCTCTTAATTTCAGCGAGAAATCAAGATGAGAGCCTCCTACTTCTTGGCAGTTGCTTGATAAACAGCAGAACAGATTTAAAAACAATGTTGCATTGAAGCTGTGGTTTCTTGAGATTGTGTGTAATTCCTSTAGTCCACCCTATCTGCAGCTGAAATTTCACAATGTAAGGATAGAACATATTTGTCATGCTCAAGGTGTGGAATACTTCCCACTTAGCCTTTAGCAATATTTGGTCCATCATGCACCCAGCAGACAGCTCTGGTTAACCCAGAAAGATGTGTACAGACCCCAGACTGAGTTCAGGAAAAACATTTTAGGGCAAATTAATTTTGGCATGATTTTGTTAACTACCTGTTAGCCCCACTGGGAGGACTTGTTGGTTTTCCAGATCTCTGTGGTACAAAAGGACTGACTGGGGCTCCAAGCAGATCCCAAATCTGTACAAAACAGACAAAACCAAAGAGCAGTATGTGTATGCATACACAACATTTGCCTTCTCAATATCTCCTCTAGACCCAGTAAATCTCTGGACACACAGGCACCATTGCACGTGACAGGGCTTTTTGGTCTACTGCTACTCATGGCTTTGCTGCCAGTGACTGATTTATATTATCTGTTTAGGTGGCATATAAGCACTAGTTCAGCTCCTTCCCAACCTACTTTTCTCCCTCTACATCTGGAATTCACAGGTTCCCTTGAAGACTTTGGCTCATTTGTCTGCATTTATAACAGAGCAAATACAAGTGTCCATCTGTTATATGTATTCTAGATGAGATTTTTTCTTGCAAAAGGGATTTGAACCTGTTTAGTTTGAGTTTCCTCTAGAAAGGAAGAGTTTCCTCTCTTCTGTTTTCCTTTGCAGTGGTGTCTACAGGACTGTGATGCAGTTGACAGAATCAGGCTCCTTGGAGCTCTTGGGTGGGAGCAGAGCTCAGCAGAACAGAGGGGGATCAGGGGCCTGASCAAGCATCCTGCTCTCCAGCAGTCCAAGGCTCTGAGCAATCCCAGGCTGAGCTTCATCTCACAACAAAGGCTGCAGCAGCCTCTGGAGCAGAACATGGCAGTCAGAAACACCAAGGGTTTGCCATTGCTGCAAAGGATTATCACACATCTTCCCAAAGCACATGAGGGGCTACTGCTCTCTCTTGGCTCTGGGTAGCAGACCTTGCTGGTAACGCAGTGAACGGGAACTGCTCTGAACACAGAACATTGCACAACAATATTCCACTTCTGTGGTACTGATCAGGTGCCAGTTCTGTATCATTAATATTGTGTTTGGATAGCAAATCAGGCAGGCTCAGCTAAAACAACACAGCTTGTTTCACTAAGTCTTTGTGTAAATAAAATTATTGTACTGTTCATATTCCATACAGATTCCCAATGGCCTGATTCTGCTTTTCCTCTACTCCATAAAAAACAATTCCCTAAGTTTGTCATTAGTTTCACAATGTATCTTTCACAACATACAATAGTCACAAATCTGACCTTTCTCCAGCCATTTTCTGCAAAAGATCTCTCATTCTCCACAAGATACATTTGCTCATCACTTTCCTTAAAAGCTGAATAAAAAAGACAGAGATCATACTCATTTACTTCTGGATATAGAAAATCCTTCCCCAACTCCTAGAAGTGCCATGACACACCAGGGATCCCAAAGAACYAGTGGTGCTGTTGTCTGTCAAGGTGCAAATGGAGTCCAAAGGCAGAGCAAGATGAAGATACATGGTATCCCAACCAATTTGCAACTGAACAATTAGACATCAATGGGAAAAAAAATCTAAGTTAAGTTAAACTCCCAAGTCACTCACTAGTAATTATTATCAAACCAAGAATTTTCTCATACATTGCTACAAAGTCGGCAGGCATGGATATCTAATGTCTGTACTGACCATTCACCCCAAATCTGGGCTGAGTAATAAGCACAGCTGGTTTTTGGAGGGGCTTCCTGCAGGTCAGGAGGCTGCATCAGCCAGCACAGAAAATATCTTTTGACCATGAAACCTGCCTGTGCAGATTTCAGTAAGTAGCACCTACAGACAGTTTAGAAGGTGTGCACTATTCTTGTAGAATTCCAAAAGGGAACAAGGAGCACAGTGTAAAGAAATCTAACACCAACTGACTCCAATCACAGAGTCAGCACACTCAACAACCGTGAAGAAYTGGGGACTACAAATATTTCAGAAATATTTGTTAAACAGACTTAGGAGAAATAAACAAACATTGGAGAAACAGTTTGCCTTTGTCCTACAGCACACAGAGCCTTGCTGAACATGTCCCCACCTGGTGATTTGGTAGCTGCTGTGGCAAGAGGTGATTTGAACTTCTCACTGCTTTCCAAAGGGAGCGTTTGCTTTAAGGAGTTTAATGATGGAAATGCTGSAGACTGACCACAAAGCACACAGTGAAATCCTCCAGCACAAGCATAAACTCAAAATTGCAAACCCAGTGACCACTCAGGGGAGTGAATGGGACTTGGCAGGAGTAACTGTGAGTAACCATATAGCTGTGATATAAAATTAGACCCCGGGCAGACTCTGCTTTGTATCAAGAATCATTTGTTCCATTTTTCCCACTGACAAAAACTGAAACATAAGCATTGAGTTAGGCTTGCTCAATTGACTCCCAGATCTCATGATACACAAAAACCTGAAAAAAATCACATTAAATCAGTGTGATTTAATGTGACAAATTAAATCAACTTCAGAGCTATATTGGGGTGTCTCCAATAGAGTCTTGTTCTGTTGTTGATGTACTGTTCAAGCAGGAACATGGGGATTCATCCTGCCTAAATATGATTGATGAACAAGAATAGAATATCCCAAAAAAGAGGCAACCCACAAAGTTGGTCAGACTCAATGGAGATGAGTCCAGAAAAGGAAGAGATGAAGAAAACAAATGTCATAATCTTTAAAATATCAAATTCCAGATCACTGTGCATCTGTTCAGATTTAGCATTACACAGGAAAAAGGTAAAGTTACATTAAGAGCTATTCCCTTCTGCATGTTTCTGTCTCAAACACTTCTCCCTGTCCTGACCCCCAAATCTCCAGGTTTTTTTTCTTTCAAGCTCCTCCATTTAAKTAATTTTCAAATAATTTTCCGTTAAATTGTTTTAACTTGTCTTTACCACTAACCAGTCTTTGATTTCTGTTTTTCTTCCATACATTACAAAAAAAGYTATATCATGCCACTTGTAAAGCAGTAAAAAACTCATGCATAAAATGCAACTCTAAAAGGAATAAAAAAACTTCACTACCCATTAGAATTAAACTTTTGGACAAAATAATCTTTCCTGAGAATATTTCACATTGTGAATCAATCTAGGTCTCAGTCAAAGACCCTGAATGTGTGACTCTCTTCAAGTCAAGTTTGTATCAAGCTGGAATTTTGCATCACAGTCAGGTGCACTTTGCTACAATTTTTGTCTAGACAGCAATACTGGCAGAGGGAGTGCAATGATTCCCTATTTCACTCAWGCCATGTCAGGCACAGAAACTGTCTTCTGGACAGCTGTTCACAGTCCTAGAGCAAATAGAGCAATTCATAAGGAGAAAAAAATCGATGTATTCCAAACTCTTCTTAGTGCAATTTGGCAGTTAGGAAGTATTTCCAGATCATTTCAGGGATTTCAGATAGACAGAGCTAATTCTGGGTTGCTGTTGGAGATTTCAGCACASCCCATGCTCAGATGCTGTATTTCTAGCAGAGATGATGAAAATATTCCATTTGAAAATATTATATTTCTGCAGTTGGTAATCTGAACCAAGTAGAATATATGTTTTACACAGAATTTGATTAACATGGTTGTTTCAAGAAGAGTAAATACTCATACATCTTYCTAAAGCTTTTCATAAGCAAAGAAGAAAATTTTTGTTCCTAACAGGATGTAAAATGAGATAAAAATGATGCAGTAAAGTAAGAGAAAGATTARATTTAAAAGCATCTAAAAAGAAGTCAAAAGAAAGTTTTAGCACCATTTATGGCTACTGGATGGCAAAGCATAGGGTATACTGGTAATTATTGCAGAACAATTTTCCCCTGTAAATACTCACCTGCATGCTACAGGAATTRGGCTTGTTTCCTGACACACCATCCTGAGTAGTTATAAAAAAAATCTTCTATCCAAAGTTTAGTTCAAAAGCATGTTGAATTTGTCTCCTGTGTCACAAAATTTATTCCAGGAGCCTACAGGGCACTGCAGAAGTCTGTTCTTTAAATATGCTTTAATTTTGTTTGACAAACATAATCCTCCTGCAGTGATGTGTTGTAACACACAAATGCAACTAGGGAAGCAGAGGGAGGCTCTTTTCATTAGGAAACATGGGAAAAAAGTTCAGCTGAAAAAAAAAACACTCAGACAGCATGTCAAAACCCATATTCAAAGGAAAAATAACACCAAGGAACAGAAAAATGTTCAAATGAAGTTAAAATCTAGCAGAAAAATTCAGCATCTCCACCTTCAGGACATGTTAAATACATATGAAACTCAAATGCATTTTTTAATGACTGTATTAACTGTATGTAGGGAATTTTAAGTTGGGTTTTCTGTGGGGGGAGTGGAACATTTGTAAACTAAATCCCAGACTCAGCAAAGAAGATCCATGTGGATGCCATGCTGCCCAAAGCTGGATGCTCATGGCTGTGAAGGTTTACACAGAACACAGCACTGTGCCAGACAGCAGCTGTACCCTGAACTGGCCTTCTCAAATGAGGCATTTGTTYCTAATCACACTTGTCAAGCTGTAATAAAGACAGAAAAATAAGAGCTTTTAAACAATGCAGTGTGGCCATGTAAGAATTTTCTTTTACCTGCAGAACCTTGCCTTCAGATCCTCCTGGGAAAGGAAAATGAACCAGGACACCTGAAGTTTTCAGCCTCTCAGAATAAGCAGCTGTGTAATTTTTCTGCCACATAAGCTCATTTCTAAATTTGTGTCTCTGTTCCCCAAGTTGTGACACCCTCAGATGAGATTTGTGGCAGATCTGATGGGTCTTGGTGTTATTTAGATTTGATCAACAGAGAAAAGGCACAAGACCAACAAGCTCTATCCATATGCAAGAACAGGATGCAGCAGTGAGTGGGGCTCTGTCATGGCCATGAAGAAGTACAGAGAAAGGAAATTATCACTTCAAACTGAGCTACACTTTTTCTTCACATATCTCTTGCAATGAGAAAAAAAAAGTGTAGCTTGGCACCTTGACATTCTGTCACACTCTAGGAAGAAAGAAAAAGGCAAAAAAATAATGTAAAAAAATTAAAATATTAGGCAAAGTGAGAAAATGAGAAAAATCATATTAATATTTTCTCAGGAAGACATTTGTGGCAGAGGAGAAGTCACACTACAGTTAATTTCCTTTGGTTTTAGTTGYTCACTTCCATGGCTTGTAATGGCAGGATTCAATCTAGGGGAGACACATCCTAAAATATGCAACTCCTCACAGTATCCTTACTACAGCCACCTGAGGAATAAGCACCAATTTCCTTGAACACGGAGCAATTGTAAATTAACAGATAGTAGCCAAGCACAGCAGTAACACAGTAATACCGATCTGCTTCCCCATCCCAGTTAATGAATTCCTGAGGGCAAGCAGAATAGCTTACAGCTGATGGACTTCTGAGGGCTGGATGTGAATCATCCCCTGCCTCGTCAGCATCCTGACTCATCTTCATTGTGCACAAAACAATGTTATTTATTTATTTMTTGCCCCTCTCCAGCACGTGGGTGCCAGCTCACAATCAGAGCTGGCAGGCAGCACAGGCTCTAGCCCATCTCAGAGAGCTGCTGTTGGTAGCACCAGCTTTTTTTGCTTGGCTTTGTCTTCTGTCCCTGCTGCTGTCTCTGTGGCAGTGGCAGTGAGTGGCTGGATTTGTCACTGCTTCGCCATTGTTCAGGATTCTGGATGAAGTCAGTCAGGATGCAGAAGTGGGAGCCCAGCCTTACAGATAAGCAGCAGGCAGGAGGGAAAATGGTGTGGGATTTGTTGGTAACACAGCTCCAAATGCTCTCATCGTTATCAGCTGCCATTTTTGTACCATCAAAGCCAGTTTGTTTTGTTTTTAGGTGTATCATTCACATGAATTTTAATGGAAACTGAGCTTTTGAGCATTTCCAATGCATTTACCTTCCACCAGATAATTGCATTCTGCATTGAATCATTCACATCATTACTACTCATAAGTAGTTAGAGAGCTGCTTTTTCTCTATACAAATCCTTTTGCATTTCCTTTGGCAATGCTCCTCTTTGGATATCCAAAGATATCCACAAAGAGAACATTTTACTGCCTTTAAAAATGGGCAGCACAGCATACCAAGACTGGATTTCAGGCCTTTTCTGCAATTTAGCATCTCYTGTGTCTTTTGGATTTTTTGAGTTTTCTTGGCCTTCATATTTCAAATCAGGTGAGATACATATTTCAAGGTCTTGAATAAATGTGCTAAATATCTGGGGAAAAAAAAACAGGCAGCAAAGGACAATAGGAATAATAAAATAATTTAGGTGGGGAAAGACATTTAAGTTCATGGAGTCCAATCATTAACTCAGAACTGCCACGTCCACCACTAAATCATGTCCCTAAGTGCCAAATCCACACATGTTCTAAAACCTTCAGTGATGGTGACTAAACCACTTCCTTAAGCAGCCTKTTCCAGTGCTTGATAACCCTTCCAGTTAAGAAATTTTTCCTAATATCCAATCTGAAACTCTTCTGTCAGCTTTCAGTAGGTTGTATTCCTGGGGTACCTGAATTTTGGTGTGCACTGTGTAGATAGTTCTGATTTGCTTCTAGAACTGCAAATCCTGCTAAGCTTATTGGARATCTTTAAGAATCACACTCAAAAATATCAGCAGAAACTGCAGTTTGTCACACATATGCACATTAAAAAACTCAATGCATTCCAGACTGGAGGACACTCAAAAAWTTTGGATGTAAAGTCATCCAGTCCTTAGAAGAGACACTGACAACCCACAAATATGAGGTCACTGGAAATGCTGTATGTGCAAGTAATTATTTCCCACACAGAGAATGCAAGAAATCCTACTGACTCTTGTCTGTGATTTTGAAGCCTGGAAATCATGCAACTATTTAAAATTGTTGAACAAAACCAAAATTTCAACAGCAAAAGAAAGAATTCTGTAAGATTCACTGTACKAAATTTTTKSCYTTTTTTTCTTCTTTTAATTTTCTTTTCTCCTTACTTGCTTCAAACAGCATGGTCTCCATTCTCATGTTTTATTACAAAAACCTCAGAGCTAAAGGATTTTTCTAGTTACCTCAGTTAAAAGATTTTAAAGGGCACCCAGAAAWTCACAGTTGGAGGAGCCCTGAAATTCCTGTGGTGAAATGGCAGCAATCTGGAAAGGGACTGCATTGGCAGATAGCTCCATTAAATCYCTCCAGTCCCCCATGAATGCATCATTATTTAATTTCTCCCACAGAGGGAAGTACTGGCTTGGCTCTAGACATGAAATTTATTTGTTTTAAGAATGGCTTCTTTCTGTATTTAATTACTTCAGCACACAAAATGTCCTGTCACCTGTAGTGTCCCCCTATCTGCTGGTCCTAAAGGCAATACAGGGATTGCTGTTTGGAAATAAACATTTCTGCAGCAAGCTATTAGGAAAGGATGTGAGAAATAGAGGATTCTAAGGAACACAGGTTATAGAGTCTCTTCAATCCTTTTATCAGTGTGTCTCCTATGAAGGTAAAACAATAAAAAGGGAGCACATCAAATGTGCACAACTCCACAAGAACCTTCTGACTTACAACCATTCACATTCATAAATGTGCTCACTTAGGCACCAAAGCAAGGGACCCCACTGGGACCCTAATGCAAGAATTTACAGAGCCAATTTCTTTGCAGTCTTTGAGCTGTTTCAGTACTTTCTGAGATACATCCCCAACRCCTGCCTGGTACCTTGGAACAAACAAAAACTGACAAGGAAGTTTTCTGACCACAATTCACAGTCACAATACAATTTAAAGGTAACCTTGTAATTAAAYTTTAACCTATTCCTTTTCAGTGGGAGAAAGGCTCTGTTCTCTCCCATTCAAAACACTRGCAAAATTCAGAAGAAACATGACCAATCATACATTATTTACAAGAGTGCAAGCTTTTTCTTCTCCTCGATTTTTTTTTACTATTTTTACTATCATATTTTGGCAATAAGAACACCACAGTGCACAGGAAAAAATGTACAGCTATGGCAATTTAAATTTGCCTATTGAGTTACTATAGATTTGGAGCTATATCATATCCTATTATATACACAACAGCAGACAAAATTTGGACCCAGTAACCCTGTGCAGTCTTCAGACACTGAAAAAGGTGATAGATCTCTTGACTCAACAGTTCAAAATCTATTTTTCATTCAGTTTAAAGTTCAGGTTAAGGAAACCTTCTACTGGGGACATCACAAAAAAAAAAGTGTTTTTTTTTCCTTCATGAGTAAAGAACTGCCTGTAAATATGCCAAAACTCTAGTAACTCATACATCCTATTCCTGAAGTCTGGAGAACTTCTTTTTCTAACTGCCATTTATGAATGGCTTTTCTTTCAGTTGTTTAATTACAACGAGAGGAACCACACTTTGGCAATTTTAATTCCCTGGTTTCTGTAGTAATTCCTTATATGACATACTAGTTGTGGAGAGGGGAAAAAAAATTAAAAATAAAAGCTAGCATACCATTATCTGACAGAAGTTAATGCAAAGGGACAGAATTGCTGTGTGTGTAAGTGAACTCACAGGCACAGATAGGGAAGTTCATGTAATGAGACATTATTAAAAAATACAGATGACCCTCAAGAGCTTAAAGACAGTTGACAGCTCTTACCAATCTGAGGTGAATCTTCAAATGAGGCTTTATTGAGCAGTTTCTTCATGAAAAAAATCCAAGAGCCAAAGAAAGTAAGGACTTATGCCAATTTGTGAAGATAAACCAATGATTGGTTTGTTGGCCAAAAAAGTAATTTCCCATCACATGAAACATGAWAAAGTATTCTAATAAAAGACAAAGAGGTAAAACAATTGTATTATGTTGCAGAATAATATTTTAATGTTTGAGATTGAGCTAAGATTTTCAGATTCATTTTCATTTTACTTGGTAATAAATATATTCCTATTAGCTGACAAAAACAAATTTAGGTTTTCCCTTTTTTTAAATGCTAAAAAGGTGACAAGCATCTACATTTCAAACTGTGAATTCCAGTGGATTTTTAATTGCATGTAMATAAATGCAAAAATATCTAATTATCTGCAGCTCTGAAGAGAGAATGTGTTTCTGGGAGTGTGTGTGTGTGCAGTTCCTGCACACAGGAATGCTCAGAGGTAAGCAGCTCTAGGGGAGGGTGCTCAATTACTCACAGAAGAAGGGTGATGTAAATTGGGCTGCACAAGCCGCACGTACCAAGAGCTTGGCTCAAAGCACTCCTGCTCAGCACTGTTTGTACTGGCACATAATTAGTTTGTTATATTGCTCCTCATCTAAACACCGTGTCTGCTGCAGAGTTATGCCCTCCACACTCAGTGTTTTCTTATCTGCTGTGCTCTTGTTCCTTGTTACTGAGTCCTGAGCACTCCATTCCAKCTGCCAGCACTAAGCATTATTTGTGTTATGCAGACCATAAAAGCAGGTTCAGTCCCTTCTGCACTCCCTGTCTGCACTCACCTCCTGATCTGTGGCTCCACTCAGAASTGAATTGCTACTGAACACGTTCCTGGCTCTTGAATAGCACCTATAAATACATATTTAGCTATATACATGCACTACCTATCTATATATACATGCATCAGGCACCTTTCAAGGTATCTGGATGGGTATTTCAGTATAGAACTTGCAAATATACCTTATGATAAATTATATAAGATAAATACTTCTTTTAAAAAGGAATTTAAAGAAAGAGTATTCAAATGCCAAAAATATAAACAACTACATATATTTTAGCCATTTTAGCCATTAAATTAAAAAATTTAAGCATAAGGTGCTGGAAGTGTTTCATCYACAGAAATTTATCATTTTATGTAAATTATCATCTTATTACAGGATGTCAYTTTAAATTGTTTAGAAAAATTAAATGTTTTTAATCACTGAGTATTTTCAAAATTATTACTCTTTGCCTTATTTTTTTAATATGAAAATGACAACTTTGACATAGCAACTCATTAAAAACTTGCTCACTGGCTTAGTAATGTAAAGAAAAGTGTGCTCAGGATTTTGTACTTCTTTATGTTTGACACTGTGGATTTGAAATTGCCAAAGCAACTAAACCTCAGCAAGCAACACAGAGTTATGTGTATAGAAAAAAAACTAACACAAGGTCACATTTCCACTTGATTCATTCAGACCATCTTTAAAAGTCACTTGACTTYCAGTTAACAAGTGTAGGCAGTGCAYGGTCATTTAATTGCACAGTAACTAAGCAGATTAGCATTGGCAGCACTTGATTATGAAACCAAGTCATGAAATAGCATTAACCCTTACTAAGTGCTCTTAAAGAAGAAGAGTGGAARAATAGGTAGTTTAGCAACAAGGCAAATGCTGCCAGAGAGAACACAGACAGATATTCCAAYAGTCCATCATCAACCCTTATTATCAGGGCTGTGCAATCTAGGAAGAGTTGCCAGTACTGGAAAGAAGCAATAAGTACAGGTTTATATGCCTAAATCACACTGTCCTGTAGCATCTCTTTAGATATCTGCAAATAAAAGCCAAGTAGTCATGAAAAGTTGCCACAAGGATATTTTTGAAGTTTGCCTGAAGCCGAGTCCTTAGTGATTGAGGTAACTAAGGCAACTAATTAATTAATTAAGGCAATTAATTAATTTAGAAAGTTTATCAAAATTAAAATGCTTGATTTAAAACCCAAGGTTTTTCTGTGTGTTTCCCAATTTAAGTCAGAAGACTTTATAATAAAAGGAAATCTTCTTCATTACAATTCCCTGGCAGTCAGAGGTTGCAAGGAACACTGTGATACTGTTGCCCATCCTGTGCTTCCTTTTGCACTATTTCAGTTTAAACACACAAGTCAYTACTAATGCACTAATAATGAAAAATGCCTCTAAACTGTAATATGCTTCCCTTTAATAGAAAAATTCCCTCCTCAACTCTAGCAAACCCCAGTGTGAAGGGCCAGCTGCCCTGCAGCACCCTCCCCAGCCAGTCAGCACATCTGGCTCTTACTCATACTTAGTAGTTATTAGTTTTAGGGGATTTTTTTTCATTCTGAGGAAAAAAGAGCTTCAGCACTTAGCAGGCATCCCCCCAAACAGAATCCCATGAGAAGAAAGGGACCAAGCCTTGATTTTTGTGCTAATCCTCTTGCACAGCTGTGTCACAGTGTTCAGGCTGCCCTGGGACCAGTGTGCACCAGTTCTCCCACTGACAGAGCCTGCTACACTGCAGCACCCAGCCCTTCCTCAGGGCTGCTTCCCCAAATTCTGCAACTCCCTTGTCCCAGGTGAGCACAGCAAACCAGTCCTGACTGCTACAGTGGCCAGAGAATTGGACAGAGCCAAGCTGGATGTCCCTGAGACACCTGTAAAGAGGAAAATCTCCAGCTGAGGATCCAGAGGAGCACCATTCCGTACCTCCCAGTTTGCAGTACCCTTAGAACCAGCATGGCTCATCTGCCAGGATGCCTCCAGCATTCCACTGCACTGCTGGCCATTATAAATCCACAAATCTCCCTCACACATATCAACTTACAGCCAAACATTTTGATTTGGGCCAAAGTCAGGAAGGAATTACATCCAAAGACTATGTGGGATGAACAGTTACAGATTTCTTGGCTACTCACAYTACTCTGCATCCAGGAATTCTCTGCAGGAACAGACAATTTAAACCAGTGTTTCATGARTAAAACTGAACACAAGGAAAGTAAAAACAAAACCACAAGAAGAATGAAAATACTTTGCTAGCCCAAAAATGCATGTATCCCAGACTGACTTGTAAAAGCTTCTTTTTCTTAGCTTCTGGTGTATCATTAAATGAAAAGGCATCAGTCATTTTGTGTTTTAAGGAGGATTGTCATCAGGACAAGCCACCTTGGATCCAGCTATCACAYCCTTGAAGATGTAGCCATAGACATCAGTGTGTGCTCACAACTCTTAGACAACATAAGCTCTCCAAGAATAATGAATACATGACCTTGGTACTGCACACATGACAAAACCTGGGTTACCACAACTCTGCTCTTAYCTTGTAAGCTGTGCTAATTAGATGRAACTACTCTGTGTACACAAAGCCTTTTTACCTCACATCATTGTTTTACTGGGCAGACAGTTCAGATTATCTGTGTTTATACTGCCTGAAACAAGARCACTATCCAATATTCCTTTCTTTTTGCCTGTGACAGATCCCAAGTATCCTCCTGGTACTGTTAACATTGCCCCTGCTAACCCCAAAGAGGACAGTGCAAAATAACCAAGTTGTTCAGTGTTGTATCTCAACAAGGACTTGTTGGCTCTGTTTTGCTTGTAAAAAAGAGAATTGCCTGATCCAGACATGGCTTGTCATTATTTGATTTTACACACAAGCTGTGTATGTCAGAAAATCAAAGAGGTTTGAAAACCCCAACTGGAGCCCCCATCTGATGAGAGCAGCTCAGTCATCCTCCTGGACAACCTCCTCCACAGCACTTGGCATGAAGACCACAAAGGATAAGGATTTTATTTGCCACATTTTGGTCATATTAACAAGTCATTTAAGTAAGAGAATTAGCTTCCACATGCAAGTGATAGTCTGGAAATGGAACAGGTGTAGTTTTACCACTTAATAACGTCTCTGGGAGAAGGATGATAACAGAGACATTTGCTCTGCACAGATGCCACCTCCTGCAACAGAAGGACAATGATGGGTTGGTGACCACCAGGCTGACACATGTCCCATGAAGTCCATTAGCAGCTACCCAGCATCTTTAGGAGGTGYTGCACTGTTTTCTGGACCAGGCCCCAATGTCCCCATGTAGTGCCATAGCAAATGGAGCTACACAAAAACTGTGGAGTGAATTCAACAGCTGCAAACATTGTCCTCAGAGTAACATGAAGTGTTATGTGCTTCAGCTTTCCAGCATTTCTGATTCTGAGTGATAAAGTTGAGTGGTTTAGGGGTTACTGTGATAGTGCTGGGTTGTTGGCTGGACTTTATCTTAAAGGTCTCTTCCAACCTGATAATTCTATAATTTTATTATTCTCTCCTCACCTTTATGTTTGTTACTTTTGATTTCTGGACATTTTTCCTGTCTAGGTTCAAATCAGATTACATCTCACTACCACGGCAGTTTCCCATCCCCTATCTGGAGCACAAATATTTCTTTTAGCCTTTAAAATTTTAGCGAAACATCTTTTTTTGATGCCTGAAAATTCATGYCATGTAACACAGTGTCCACCTTTCCCAAACAAAGATGAAGTTTTCACTGAAAAGGCACCCCACAGAACTGCAATTTTCAATACAGCTGGGGATCTGAAATAACAAGATAAATACACCAGATTAAACCACAAGATGCTRAACAGCTCCAGCAAACTGCACAGTTTAGATCTCTGCACAGCAAACCTCATGTGCAGCAGCAGCAGGATACTCTAAGCAGACTCAGAGACTCAAACAGTCCCTGGGTTCTGTTCTGAAGGAGCTGGCACCACAGAAGAGCACTTTGTTACAATCCTGCACAAACTTTACACACAGGGTGTTTTCCAGCAAAGACTTATTGAGAAAACCTCAAAAAATTATGCTAGCTTTCATCAATTGAGAACTTCATTTATCTAGCTAATTTATCTTTGCATGATGTAATAACAATGGCCATAAATTAAGTCAGAAGCATGTTAAAGATAGAAATATCAGGCTGTATATGAATTATTGAGATAATACATTTATTACTACAGACTGGAAGTCTAGACAGCAGTAAAGATAGATTCAAATAGTACATCTCCCAAAGAAYAACAGTGTGGTCATAAAACCTGTGCAACCAAGGAACAAAGGCCTTTGAATGAGTTACAGAATGTAGCTACCAATAAATCTCACTGGAACAACAAAAACAGAACAACATTTCAAATCACCATAACCACTAAAAGTTACAAATAAAGAAAAAATAAAGAATTGCAAGTATATTTTTGAACAAAATTGCCACTTAAATCAGTGGAAACTTTATCTAGGGAAAAWTTTGAAGTACTGGAACAAATTTAGTGGGTTTTTTTGAAAAGCTCATTGAGAAAGCAAGAAAAAATTACTTGGTATTTTCAAGGTACTAACAAAATCCTTCCACAAAATTGTTTTAAAACTTCAAATTATTGGGTTTGTTTTTTTCCCTCCTTGCAGAGTTTGCATAAGGACTTAGGAAAATGAAGGGTATAATTCATTAAGGGAAGATGGAAGATTAAAAACAGGCTGCAAAAACCTTTTATTCCCTGTCTAAGCAGTATTTAAAACAAGGACTCACACCTGAGTTAAAGTGGTCTTAAGATAAAGGGCATTCCTGTCAGGCAGTTGTTTATAATAAATTTGGCCCTGGAACAGGGTTGTGAAGTAAATTGAGTATTTCTCTGAAGACCAAAAGAGTACARTTATTAACATTGTTTTTGAACCACTCACTCCAGCTCCAATTGTGGCAGAAATCCCACTTTCACACAGACAATTGTCCTGCACAATGCCTCTCTTTCTTATTTATGGCTTCACCTTCCAATCACTGGAGTCTGCAGGGCAGGAATTGCTGCTGCTCACAGCCTAACCCAAACATGAGCTTCCACTTTTATCTTACACATGCCACAATTATTTTGTGTAATTAACCTCTGGAAGGTATCATAAATAGAAGAGGATAGCAGAAGYACATTAATAAGGTACATGAAGTGAAAGCTTCAAGTACAGACACTGCCAAAGAGAATATAAAGATTTCAGACTCATCCCTAAGTCTTCTAGATGTAGTTGACTTAAATGTCTGATGTGCAGCMCTTGGCTCTTGCAGGATCTCAGTGTGATGAAACCATGATTCCTCATCTTCTTCAATAAGTGATTKTTTTAATTGAAGTCTTTTCTACTTTTCCATTAAAAAACACATGAAGAAAAACAAAACTGTAAAATTGTTTACAAACTAGCCTGTCTTCAAGCTATTAAAAGTTGTCCCTTATGTGCCTCAGGTTAAATATGTACTAAATATTTGCAGGATTAGGTATTCAGAGAACTGCTGAATACCTATAAAATTGTTTTAGAGCTCAGTGAAAAGTGAGCTTTAAAAAGATTAAAAAGAACATTCTAGATAATGGCTTGCATTTTTGAAATAAGAGAAGATATTTCCYATTCACATTTTATGAGCCAATTATCTGATTTTTGAGCAAGGYTTTGACATTCTAAACTGCATCATAAAACCTCACTGTTATTGCTGAGAATTTGCTTCCATTTCTTTTCCAGTCACGTGTTTTTTAAGAAGAGAGGATTCTTACTTTAGCAAAAGGACTGCAGTATAACATCTAAAATGTTCAGGTATTGGACCATGTTAACAGCAATTCACTTTTTATCTTTTAATTTTTCCATGGAGCTGAAGTTTGATGGATGTAGAATTTTTTCTCCTGGGACATCACAGAAGTACCAGTGGAAAGAATTACTGGATTCTTCAAGGGCKTAATAAATAACTTGTGAATTCAGTTTTCAAATGGTGATCTATCCAAACCAAGAGCTCCAGCTGGGACAAATTACATTTTTTTCAGCCTAGTGGTGAACATTCAAGATTAAATTTGAATGCCATTATAATAACCCAATAATTAATCTGTAAAATTCATGCTCTATTAAAGGTACAGTTCACATGTGGAGCCATTTTAATCACTAATGGTTGCAAAAAAAAAATACAGAGTACCTAAGTTACTGGAAGGTATTTTTRCCAAAAATAAAAAATTAAATATCTGATAGATTTGTATAGATACATCCATTACAAAGTTTAGATACAATTAAAATGTATTTCTGYAGTCAATTATTAACAAAAATGAAACAAACAGGAACACCAAATAAACAAACAAAAACAAACATCACAACCAAAAAAATCAATCACGAGTCTGTCTAGGGAGCTGGTTAAAACAATTGAGGCTATTGATCCACGTTAGTCTCCATTCAGCACACCCTGACCTGCAAGAGCAGGGTGGGTGAGCATTCCTTATCTATTTCACCACAAATATACCACTGCCTAAACAACCTGAAGATGAACTAAAAGGCTGGTGAAGGCAAATTTAAGCAAAGCCAACTAAATTTGTACAGTCCCAGGTGAGAAGCTTTCACACAGTCCCCTGGCCAAGATCCCAGGTGAGTGCAGTGATCTCCACCTGGCCATTTTACACCATGGCAGCTGCTCCTGAGCCACTGCTTCTGGCAGCTGCCCTTTACAAACTTACACCAAAACACTGCAACTACAGCAGCTGTAATTCATACATTCTATTTTCCCAATGCAAGTCTGCAGATAAAATGTTTAATTCAGATGAGCTTTTTCCAATCCTTGTCCAGTTTAGTTTAGTGCATTCAAAAACTACAATATTATAGAATCAGACAATACACACAAACTTAACCCAAAATAAGAAAATGAATGAATAATGATTGAATATATTATTCAGGTAAAAGAGGACAATTACAAACTTTTCAGAGTGATGATGYTGAGAACAGCAAAGTGAGCAACTGCCTGAAGACATCAACATATCACCTCTTCCTCAGAACTGAGAATTATAATTGCACTTGTAGGAAACAGCACTGTTGGAGTGTCATTCTCCTTCTCCTATCTGTTTGCAATACCAGATACCAGATTTATTGAAGATGAAGGGATAGGAAGAGTAAGGGAAAACTAAGGGGAAGTGGGTAAAATTCACTGTATTTTTAACACCAATAACATAGCTGCAGGCTGAACAGTTCATAGTAGACAACAAGCAGTGAGCATGTAACCAATAATTATGGCAGTAAAAGTAGAATGCAGTATAAAAATAGGCAACATGTGGCTCTCTACATAATAGTGTTGTTGCTGGAAAGCTAAATGCTTCAGAAGAGATTTCTCCTCAATGGAGCTGAATTCAAACTTCCAGAATACACAGATCACAGCTGCAGACCCGATCCAGCCAGAAAAAAGAAATTAATCTTTGCAGTCATAACTACCATAATCTTCTTTATGGAGTTTATGAAACTCCAAAAAGTGGGCTCTGATAATATTTTAAATAATGCTATTTTTAAAGCTTCTGCTTCACTCATATTAACCATAGGCTTGCCTCTTTGTTACTCAACAGTATGGCTGAGATTGTTTCCAGTCTCTCCATTATCTCATGAACAAAACACAATTATTTATACTCTCACTGGGAGCTGCACCTCTGACATCCTGCTGCCCATCCCAGTGCTGGGAGGCTCCCACCATTTCACACCTGTGATACCCAGGCTGTCTTTCTGTGGCCACAGAGGGGTAGGAAGGCACAGGATGGATGGCTCACTGTGCACAGAGTGGTCCCAACACAGAGACAGAGGCCACAAAACAGTGCACACACAAACCCAGGAGATAGAGGAAAGGACCAAACCAGGTCTAAGCATAGTTAATACGTGCTTTCATGGACTTTTCTGAGCCTGAGTTCAAGAAGCATTTGGACAATGCTCACAAGAACATGGTGAGATTCCTGGGGTGTTCTGTGTAGGGCCAGGAGCTGGACTTGATGATCCTCATGGGTCCATTCCAACTCAGCAAATCTTTCTATGACTTCTTAATCGAAGCACCAAGTATATATTAATTTTAAAACACAGTCAAAAGCATAAGCATATACTTCACTGAATTAAGTTCATCATACATAAAACAAGACTTCACAACACTCTTATCTGTCAAAGTTCCTTTACAATCACAGAAAGAATTAGACCCATCAGAGGAGATCCAAAACAACCAGCAAACCATGAGACTGCTTCTTGTGCAGGATGAGTTCTGGGAAAGAGCSTTCAGGAAACCTCCCCACACATGGGTTGCATAATAAAATCCATTCAAAGGAAAGGAATTCCGAGCAACTGATGGTATTAAGACTCAGACATTTGGAAAACAGCATAAGGAGATCCAAATGGATCCATCTCCTTTTAGAACACCCCTCTCTCTCCTCCAACACTCTTGCTGAGGATGAGGCACAGCCAGGAGGGCTGTGTCAGGACTCTGTGCAGGCTGTGACCATGAAAGAACAAGTTGTGTWGAGAAAGCAGAGACTGTCACACACTGAGGAGCAGGAGGTGCAGCTGGTGAAGGAAGAGGTGACTGCTGCTCTGAGGAGAACAGCACATGAGCTGCACACTCCTTGTACACAGGCTCAGCTCTCTGTCAGACATCAGCTTTGGTAAATTCTCCCAGAAGCTGCCCCAACTCAAATTCCAGGACACATCAGTAACGTCCTGCATTTGATGCAGCCAAGGTCCCTTGGAGCCCTGCCCTGAAGTTACTCCACATGTTATCTATCTGGTTTCGTAACCTGGAGGAGAAACAGCGCTGCTTTATCCGTGGCTAATCAAACAAACTCGTCCCAGAAACGGTGGTCACCAGAAATAGACCTAGAGGGAAACAGCCAATGCTTCCTGCCTGATCAACAAACCCGTGAAAGGAGGAAATTAAAAGAGGTGGGAATTAACCATCTGCAGGGTTCTGAAGAAGGCACTTACATTCCACCTCAGTCCCATTTTAGGAAGACAAGCTCTGTGGAGACTCAGCTGTACTCCATAAAAATCATAAAATATATGTTTTATTCCCCAAAAAGCTTAGCAGGAGTGTTCAGTCAGGCTTCTCCCACACCAAAGCCAGCCTTCTTTGGCAGACTGAAAATGCTGAACACATTCATGAAGAGTTTCCCTTCAAGTCAACACACTGCAGCCCCAGACAGCACATGAGCCTTGTCCAGATGTGTGAAAATATCAAATATTTGACACAACAACGYTGTATTTCTGCATCCTAAACGGTGTTCTATAAGAACTCTAGTTTTATACATGTTTTTTCAGCAATGCTTAGATATAAACTGAACTGCACCAGGACAATAAGCACACTAAGTTGGGACTGGTTTCCAACAGGCCTTGAAATTACCAGTAATTATCATTTCATCTCAAAGAAAGTGAAATCTCCATCACAAAACATTGCTTTAAACTGGAAGTCTCAAGRCAAAAATTTTACTGAACCTTAAAGTTTCCTTGGGTGAACATGCACTGTACTTGTAACATGGGGCAGTTCCAGCTTCTTAAAGCCAAAGCCAGGCTCTCTCAGCAGCACAGCAGCAGTTGTGGTGCCTCTCTCAGGAGTTCTTGGACTAGACCAGGTTCCAGCAGCTCTGAGMTTTTCAGATTGCAACATGGTGGCTCAGAAAATGCCAAAAATCTCCATRCAGCCTTTGCTTAGGTGAAATCATGTCATGAATATGAAGGTCTAACTGATGTGCTACCCACTTAAAAAGTCAAGAAAAAAATGCTAATACTTAGTAATCATTTAAAACAGTACATTTTTAGACTAGAATCCAATTAATTTCTCTAATTGGAGGAGAGATAGTCTCTCTGAAAGAAGATCCATTTGCCTCTCCTTGTTTTCTCAAAACTGGGGTTTGCCCCATGTATTTAATGAACATTTTGGCTAGGCTGCTCTTCCCCAGACAAGCTTAATCTCTTCCTACCACTCAGATGCATTTATCACCTAAGAYAGCATCTGAGTTTTACAGCAGAATGTTGCAACATTGCTGAGGTCACAGCTGATGGAAACCCCTGCTTGCTCATTGAATATCTCCATGCTGGCCTCAGAGTGTAAGTCCAGAAATGTATTTTAATTCTAAGTTTGAAGAATTTTAAAAATGCAGAGGTTATTCTGRTAAAGCTGCCTCTCAAGAATAACTTGTTTACCTCCATTTAGCAATATATTTCCTTTTCAGAGTAGATCTCAAGATTAAAGGAAGAGTAAAGTAAAATACAGTTTGGAGGGAGTAGGTTCAACTAGGCTTTTTCCTAAGATGAAAGGAAAAAATAGAAAAAAAAAAGTCTCAACACAGTAAGTTTAGTAATTTACCTTGCTCAGAAATACTGACAGAGACCAGCCACCTGTGCTGTAACTTCTGCATTATGTGAAGTTTAGAGTGYCACGAAAATGGAATTGAACAACAGTTCTGGTAGTGCAGTGACAGAAAGCCACTACAAATATTCTTTAATTATKCTGATGTTTAAACTTTGAATTTTAGAGTGCTGTCTACTTGCTGCTGTCATTATTAGACCATCTGAAYTGATTTTATACCCCTTTGTTAGAAATTTATTAGAACTCATCCATCTGTCGATGCAAACTGTCCCTGTGCTTTTTGAGGATTCTGCAGCAGGGCCATTCCATCCTTTCCAATACACAGTTACAATCTTGGTCTGAGCATTTAACATGAACWTGCTTTTCATATTTTATTGGGACTCTCACAAAGCTTTTATTAGACTCACTTAAACACAGCTTGATATCTAAAAAGCTGGATTGATCCTTGGGCTAACACATCCTTTAACTGTACACAATAGGAATTATTTGGAAGAATGAGACAAACCTCCTTAGAGAAGCACAGCAGAATCAGACAGAAGATAGTATTAAGCTATTAGAACAAATAAACCAAATTTTTTCTTCCTTTGAGATAGTCTAACAAGGACTTCTTAACAAGGCCTGCAGCAGCCAAGGCTCAGAGCAGCCTACACTGAACTGCAGAGCAGTCACTCTATGGGTTAAACAAGGCTGGAAAGTCAATTAGCTCCTTTTACAGCACCAGTCATGACTCCAAAGGCAAAGGGATGAAGAAGAMTAGAAAGTTTCTTGCCTGCAGAGGTAGTGGAAAAGGAAGAATCCAGCCCTGAAGCTGCAGCACTGACTTCACAACAGCCCCAAGTTCTGCTGATCCTTCCTGCAGCTCCTCTSCTGCTGGGTACCCACAGCCCCAGGGAGGGTTTTGACCTCAGCAATGGGGTTTGACCATGAATACCAGCACCTTTAAATCTCCACTCTCTTACCCATCTCTGTCCTACAAGGACAGAGATTTCCCACTATGCAGACTGTGTCCCCAGAGGRTAAAGGGAAAGGTTTTCCCTCTGAAYACACCCCCTACAAGTTGYCATCTTGCTGAAAAATTTACAGCTGAAAATATGCCCCTTTCTTCATTCCCAGACACGCCCCATACACAATTTAATGAAAAAAAGCAACAACCCACTACATTTCACAGCYCTGAGCTTTCAGGATTAAAGGATACTGTTAGTAATAACCATGCACAGCATTATATCCAAGTGTTAGCCCATTTGAGGCTTTATCAGGAAACTACAAGATAAATAATTGGCCACAAATTGGAGTTTTGAAACAGAGGTTGGGTCATGTTACAAGAAGGAAAGCTGAGTTACTGCTCCAGAGAGTTCTTAAGTCAGCAGGAGACTTTAGATCCTTATTCCTATAACATAAAATTGATTTCCCACAAGTTGTACAYGAAGACTGTTCTGTGAAATTGGCAGACAGCATTTATATGTTAAACTAACATTTTCCAGATGTAGATTTTGATAATTCCAAGTAAAAAAAACCAAAACCTAGCTAATTTAGAGGATCCTCTAAGTAAACCTCAGTGCCATTTATTTTCTCTCATCATATTCCTTTTGGCAATGCTGACTTGAACTCAAACAATAGGGCTGTAACCCAGAGAATGCTGCATGCTCTCAACCACAACTGAAAGCAAGAGGAGTGGAGCACACTGAGCACCTGGCAAGGAAGTCCTTCATTAGCACCACTTGGAAAGTCATACATGAGATCACTCACTCCTGGGCTCTTAACAAAGAATATGAGGTGTCCAGAGCAGAAAATGTACCCAAATCAAACACATGTGTTGAYATATACCATTACCCTGCTGGTTTTAATAAAAAGAGTAAGAATTTGTTCTTAAAACCATTCTAGAATTGTCCTGTATTTTGGGTATAACTGACTTCTTGTGTTTGGGTGTATGGATAAGARCCATGATAAAAACCTATAACTAGGTCTTGTCCTAAAAAACCCACAGTTAATTTGACATGACTGTCCTTTTAAAGTTAAAGGCACTGTTTATGCTCCTGTGCAAATAAGAGCAAAAAATAATCATTTGCAGAGTCACTCTGTGCATAAATTAAATGACCCTTTATTTCTAAAACAGGGAGATAATTTGAAAGGAAGCAGCAGATAAACCATAAACAGACAATGTCTAGAATTTCTTCCTCATAATCAGTTTGTAATTGAAAGCTTKACAAACAGAACAGCCTGCCTGTATYCTGAAGGAACTGCCATCTTCTCTGTAGTCATCATTCAACTTTCCTCATTCAACTTCATCATTCCCTGTMGTGCATGGCATATATTAACTGTGACAGCAGTGTCAGATTGTGTGGGCCACATAAGTTAAACACTAACAGAGCCAAGTGGTATGTGTATGTGTTGTACTGCCAGTGTGAAGGACAATTGCCTCCCTGTTTTATACAAGAAAACAAGTGATTTTCAAGAACATGTGTTTTTAACACAAATAGCAGAAGTTAGTTGAGAGCACTGGAAGAAAATCAGCAGTGTAGATAAAAAAGAGGACAACAGAGACACAGCATTTTATGCTGGATATTACTGTAATTTAGCTTTTCTTTACTTCAGTGAGCTTTACTGGAAGGAACYCTGGACTTCATTCTGGTTAAACATCTGTTGTATCATAATTCTCTCCTTGTTAGGTGACAACAGGAGGTGAGCTACACACAGAGGTTGCAAATACTCAAAAGTTAAGAAATGCCAGATTCAAGGTTGCCTAATACAGCTTCTGTGCTGTGATCCATGCTGTAACTATGCAATTGCATTTTTCCCCCAGACCTCATGCACATCACAGCACAAATAGTTCTTCTGTCAGAATTTCTTCAATATTATTTTTATACAAATTTTTTCCAATATCTGACCTCATGACTTTATTTAATTACAATGCCTTCAAATAGTTCATGAAATAACTTTTACTGGGCTTTAAAAAGAGTTGTCATTTTACAAAGACAGACACATTAAGAAAGAGGAAATGTTAAATACAAGAGACAGACCTGCAAAGCAATTTCTCTCATTAAAATAAATAGGAATTAAAGCAAGTAAAGTAGGCAACTCAGAACTATAAAAAGAAAATATTTATTAAACAACAACAATGAAAACCTCAGAGTACTTAAGGACTTAAAAAATTAAAGTCAAAAAAGATACTGTTGCTTAAGGTGTTTTATTCTAGCACATTTCTGGAAGAGAAACCATGTTATCTTGTCTCTTTAAAAGAGACACAKAAGAGCTGCCTTCCCTGTGCAATTCAGTGCTCAGAAGTAACATCAATAATTCTGTCTCTGGCCTGCTTCTGAGCTTTGCTTCCTCTGTGTTTTGTGAGATATGAGACAAGTCTGAAGCACCAGGCAGGTTCAACAAGTGTTTTTCATGCAGCCCAAATGGCCCTGTGATAGAGCAGAAACCAAACTGCCTTTGAGTTGGGATTTTGAACTGTCTTTCTCTTTACTGATGCTCAATATCCATAGCCATATCTTGAGCAATGTTTTGTACCTTCAACATGTAAATCACAGCAGCCTTTCAAGAGAAAGCCCAATTAGGCAGGAAGAGAGTCAATATTAGCATTTGTTGATCCAATGAGAACAGCCCAGCTGGTCAAACACCACACAAAGTTGAGYCAGAGTGGTTGAGGATGAAGCAGCAAGGCRTTTATCTCCTGAAAATGCACATTAGACCCTATCCCCATCCATCATTTTGAGATCTATCTTGCTTTCCACTTAAAAAAAGCTTAGCAGAAGCAATTAAATACTATTACATTGAGCATTTATGGCAAAAAAATAACCCTTCAGAAAGTTATGCCGCCTGCTAAGCTGTGATCCTTTTACTGGTCATGGAGGATGAAGCAATGAAAGAAGTTTGTGTTCTCTGGAAGATAAACAAATCACTTTCACAGTAGATGTTCCAAAGGTGAATATATCTGCAGTTTTACTTTCAGTTCTAAAACCTTTCTATCTTATCAATAAATCAATGGGAAAGAATAAAGCAAGAAAATGTAACTGGGAAAATAACTTGGATGCATAGAACACAGCAACTTGTGGGTAAGCTCTTCTTTTGTAGGAATAACTCAGAGGTAGCTCTGCCACTGCGTGGGAAAAAATGAGAAGAAATCTTCTTGTAATGAGTCAGCTCATCCACCATGTCCCTTTCTTTGCACTTCAGGTAAGCAAAACATATTTGCACACTGACTAAACAGGAAGGTCTGATTTATTGACTTCATTGCTATCTGTATATATAGCATCATTAGAGAAGGAAACTAAGAAAGTTATTAAAAGAAGAGCTATGATAAGACCAAGGAAGTTTCAKTGATATAGACAAGGCCATTTACTTCAGACTAACAAATTTTGTGCTGCATTTAGAAGATGTGACTTACGGTTCAGTATCATTGCCAAATTGGAATGATGATCACCTGTGATAACACCTGTGAACCACCCATTTCAAAAATAATTCTTACTTACCTTGAAATGGAAACAATGGAAAATCCAAACAAATAAAGGCATGTGGCTTCCTGTTGTTTTCTCCATAACATGCAATGCATTGGTAATCAAAGGCATGGCAAATCACAGGAACACAGAATTTAACCCTGAGCCAAATTTCAAGCAGGTGTGRAGGGTGCAGTGTTCCAGCTGTAACCACTTAGCAGAACAAACTTCCTAACAAAAGGCCTCCAAAATTACAACCTGATGCAATATTAACAATTCTATCAATTTATTTTGCATGTTGTGGAGTTCTATGTGGATTGCAAGGACATAGTCAGAAGATGAGGCAGTCACTGTGAGCAGATCAGAGTATCTGCTTACCTTGTACCAGGTATAGAAGGAAAAAAAAACAAACCAAAAACTGCAACAACAACAGCAGGGTTCATAAGAAATGAGATAGCAGTAAAGAAATATCTTTATTGGAGGAGAAATGAAGAGAATTCCCTCTAGGTGTGAAATGCCCAGCAGCAATGTCTCCTGCAGGCTGGCACATGTCTAGTTCAGAAAGTTTAGGAAAATGCAAATGAGTGAGAATCATTAGTATTAAATATTAGTTCCAAAGCAATGTGGAATAATGCTGATCTTTCAGAATTGCATTAAATTCTGCTTATAATATAAAATCAAATGTATTTCAAGTAATTATATCTATTTTAGACATTAATTAGCCCATTCTACATGACATTTCTCCAATTAAACTGTCCTTAACATTTATTTAGCATAACCATCTCTTCCAAATTTGCCACAGTGTCCTCTGTTTTGAGGAAGCTTCCCCAGTATCACCTCCACTTGAGCTCTGTAATAGCACGGCTTTATTTTAGTATAAAATAAAGTCTCTATATTCCAATAGAGAAACCAAGCAGAGAGGAGCACCAATGCATTAAAGAAATACTGTGTACATCTGCATTCTGCCAGACAACCCACAGCAGCAACCTGTTCCTTCCCTATGACTGCAGTCAGGAAGGGCTCACAGATCAGCAATTCCCTTTATTCACRAATCAGCTGTATGAAGCCTCATTCATATTGCCTCAAAAGCACAACAGTCTCGCTGCTGCAGATTTTTAAAATTCCAAAATAAAACCAGTAATTGCYTTTTTCATTATTGCCTCATGCTGGCTCAAGATACATGAGCAACATTAAACACATTAGCAGCTCTCAGTCTGATTAACTAACTCAAGGCAGCAAAACCAAAGGAGTTATGGCCACCATTCCATATGTCCACTTCTAGGACAAAAGCTAGAGTCTCAAAAGTGGACTTGAGAGCTCTCTGTTGAATTGATGTAGTTTGGGTCTGCTAGAGAAATAATCCTTTCATATGATGTAAGTGYACAGACCAATCACTGAACAATTTCTTTTGCACAACAGAAGGATAGRCTGGATCATTACAATTTTCCAGTGTGACCCCTGGAAGAAATTGTGCTAWAAGACTTATGTATTCATCTTGTTTGCATTAGAGCATTTCCTTCTGAGAAGCATCCAGTTCAGATTTTAGAATGGCCAATAAGGGGAAATTTATTACCATCTTTATTAAATCATTCCACTGGCAAATCACTCACACTGTTTAAGATGTGCCTGCTTGGAATCTAAACTGCCTAGTCTTGAATTTAATTGCATGGTTCCCGTTTTACCTCTTTCAGCCAGACAGGAGAGCTCCTGTTATCAAATCTATGCTGCACATATGGGCAAGCTGCTCCTTTATCTTCTCTTTAATAAACTTTGCTGAATCCTGCTGCAGAAAAAGGTTTCCAAGTCTCAGAGTTCCTCTCTTACACCTTCCTGACTAAAAAACTTGCAGATCTGACTGTGATATTCTGGTAACCACTGCACCGTGGGTAATTAGAGCTTGAACAACTTCCTACTCCTTTGTTCACACAGGGACASAATCACCTTCATAATGTTGCCCTGGGAGCTCGCTCACCCCCAGAGTCCTTTTCTGAGTCACTGCTTCCCAAAACAGCCTTCCCTCATAGAGAAACACTTCCTTGTTTAGTTTCCAGCAGCACGGTTTTAGCCCCAGCTGTACTGAACACTGTTTGGTGACACCAGGGGCAAACACAACCATTTTGTGACTGAAGCAGCAGCTGGACAGCCCCAGCACATCAGCCCCTGGCTGGGAGCACAGCTCACCATGGGCTGGGGAGCAGCTTCTCAGGACACAACCATGTCACCAGGTACTCACATGGCTGTAGGAAACACAATTCCCAGTGCCTCCCTCAGGCTTTGGTGTAACCCCTGCAGAAGGGAAAGTTCAGAGGGCTCTCATGAGCACACAAGTGTAATTCAAACAGCATTTAGTACCACTCTGGTATYTTACACAATGCTTCCTAAGCAAAATTGATCGTCCTCACACTGTTGGTCTGAGAAAAGAATCTGCTGCAAAGCATTTACTAGAGATAGAGCTGATAGAAACAGGCAACTCAAGCATGAACTCAGCAAGATTTTCCTCACAGTACAATCTTAAAAAGCTAGTAGTTAATTAAAATGCATTTCTGTGTGTATGGGAAAAATGATGGGGAGTGAGAAGAACAATTTGGAAAGAAAAYGCAGCATCTGCAGTAGAGACTGGTTGGCATTTTTGTTAATTACTTACTAAATCTCAATTTATTTCAGTTTCAAATGTATTCTGTTTAATGAAATAGCACATAGTCCTGATACATTTATAAAATAGCCAAACACCTAGTCCTTCCATTCAATTAGTGGCCAGGATATTTGTCATTATAGGTAAAGCTGCACTGCATGTTAATGTATTTATATGTAGTTTGGTGTATTAACATTTCTTTAAAAAAGAAGAGGAAAAAAGATTGAAAATAGTAAAACAAKATTTATTGTCTTTAAACATTTAGGAAGGATATATAAAATGGGCTTAAGAAGTAATTGGAAATTTCTGCAGAATAAAAAGGTCTGGAACATGAAGAGACTGTCAGTCTCCAGTACCATTTAAATTAGCTTTTATATTGTTTTGTAGATATCCACAACATGATTTTAAGACCTGACAAACACTGAGAACTAAGCCACTCTTCGTGAGTTATGGAAGTCATTCTGTGGAAGAGAAAATAATTTTATGGTCTTTAAATTCTTTAAGTATTGCTCCTGAGAGAAAATATTTAAAACGTTTTTAAATATTTAAATTCCTTAGTCTTTCAAATAACGTCCAGCTTTTACATATATAGTCTTGGGCTAAAAAATAACAGGGATATGCATATCTGTGAGTATTCCTTTTGAGGACAGAGTGAGATCTATAGTAAACAGAACAGCTTGGCCTTGAAGTGATCACATAAAAATGTACATCAGGACATGCATCCTCCCACAGARGAGCCTCCAGCCTGCCAGGAGCTGTGCAACTGCTGAGCAGCCCTGCACCAGCATGCTGCTCTCCAGCTCTTCCAGGTCTCATCCCTCCACAGCACAGCACCACTCTGCCCCTCCTGTTCTCCTCAGWGCCAGGAGGAACAGAGGGGAACATTTAAGACAAGCATCAGTCACTTTTCTGTAGTATAATATCACAGGCAGCACATGAAAAGATATAAATAACCCCATTGTGCCTGAGAAAGGGATTGACTCATGACTGCAAACAGAGGGGAACTGAACTTAAGATAAACTGTTGTTTAACTGCCACACCAGAATGAAGAGCTTCCTCTAAGGATCACTTTGCTGTTTTCCTTCCTGTCCCTGTCCTTTCATTTACACTTGGATTGTGTGGGGTTATACACGCCCAGGCAGAAAGGGACCTGGGGTGCTGGTGACAGCAGCTGAACATGAGCCAGCAGTGTGCCCTGGTGGCCAAGGAGACCAATGGCATCCTGGCCAGTATCAGGAATGGTGTGGCCAGCAGGAGCAGGGAGGTCATTCTGCCCCTGTACTCAGCACTGGTGAGGCCATACTTTGAGTGCTGTGTTCAGTTCTAGGCCCTCAGTCTGGGAAGGGCCTTGAGATGCTTGAGTGTGTCCAGAGGAGAGCAATGAGGCTGGTGAGGGGTTGGGAACACAAACCCTGTGAGGAGTGACTGAGGGAGCTGGGGTTGTTCAGCCTGGAGAAAAGGAGGCTCAGAAGTGACCTTTTCACTGTCTACAACCTCCTGAAAGGTGGCTGTAGTCAGGTTAGGGTAGGTCTCTTTCTCCAGGCAGCAACTGATAGAACAACAGGACACAATCTTAAACTGTGCCAAGGGAAATATRGGTTGGATATTAGGAAAATGTTTTTTATGGAAAGGGTAATAAAATACTGGAATGGCCTGCCCAGGGAGGTGGTGGAGTCACCATCCCTGGATGTGTTTAAAAGACTGGATGTGGCACTGGATACCATGGTTTAATTGAGGTGTTCGTGCTGGGTTGGACTCGTTCATCTTGAAGGTCTCTTCCAACCCAGTGATTCTGTGATCTTGTTTTACTTACACGTGGCCCAGAATGAAGGCGTAGTGTAACCACCACAGATGTAGGTTAAAACATTCCATCCACATGTTCTATTAAAAGGAGCTGTAATTATACTTCTGGGATACAGGAGTTTAATTACACAGATACATAAATATAAGGCACCAAAACAGYAGAAGCCCTCTTCCTTTTAAATCATGAGACTTACATCAGCTTACGTGGGAAGATCAAACTGGGGAAGGTTTTTCTCATGACAGAAAAAAATCCTTGAAAGTTCATGTTTAAGTCAAGTAATGGCATTTCTCTTGTTTGAGGTATTTTTTCAGCTTAAGAATATTCACCCATTGCAGCACTTTACCTGGCAACATAATGGGCCCTGCATCTGCTGAAGCCCTTTATACTCCTGTCCACACATTTCAGAGGTATGCAAAGATCTCAGACAGRAATTACGAGATTGATGTGGAAATTACCAGACCAATACAAAGGTGTTATGCAAGAGGTTAAAATTGCCCAGTTTTCAAAAGTRACTGGAAGCCATTACATTGCTCTGACTGCACCTTTATTGCAATGAAGTGATTTGCTGTTCTCTGGCAAAGGAGTGCCCAACTCCCTGTATAACAGAGTATCTTCAGCTATCAAATGAATCAAATGGGTTAGGAAAAGGTTCCATTTGGACAAGTCAGGTTTTTCAGCTTAAAGTAAAACTCAAAAATGTGTCAGACCAGATTTCTCAAAGGAATAAATCTAGCTTACCCATGAATATCTCAACTATTCTCGTTTCACCACTTAAGCATGTTTCAGATATCTTTGCAAATAGGTATTGCTTCTTAATAATACAGGGAATTTCACTGACTACACAGCAGTTACCTGCATGCATTTTAAATATTCTGCTGCCTTAACATTTATAATCCATTTATAATCTATTTTGCTTTCTAGAAATATGTTAATAATTCAGCAGTAAAAATTCATGTTTTACCTGCATAGACTAAAAGTTGCTTTGCCTCTGATTCCTCCTGCTTGCCTCTGGAGATTGTTAATAGACTATTCACTCCCTCACTGCCTCAGCTGCCTGTGTAGAATAATGAGTGTATAAYAAGATTTCCTATAGAACAAGACCTTATAAYGTAACCTCAYGCCTTCAGGCCACATGACAGCCAAAACCACATCATTTGGAACTCTCATTATGAATAAAAATGAAAAAAGTACTCTMAAAGATCTGTGCAGATTGTGCAGACTAACCTAGTTGAGAAGACTTGAGACTTGATTTTTTTCTTCAGAAAAGCAGATGTCATTGGCTTCTCAATTTCATGAGCCATGCTGAAAATAGATTCAGGCAAAGAGATAAAAACTTTTATTCTTGTGAGGATGAACTCCCAAAGAATAAGTAAATCCACAGAGAAACTACAAGCAGGACTGATCTCAAGRGAAAGCAAGAAAGTGCAAATGAGGACACTGTGGAARAACTGWTCTTCTTGCACTGAGCCTACAGCTSAGAGGAAACATTCACACAGGGGCATACCTTATTTCAGCCATTTTTGTACTTTTTCACACAGGCTTATTGAAGAAAGAAGAAAGGCCTTTTTTTWAACTTTTTTATTTCCTTTTAATAATACTTTTTTATTCCTTTCTTCTGCCTGGAAGCAAGACAGACATTCCATTGCAAATAAAAGCACATAAAAAATGAAAAAGAGAGGTGAGATCTCAGATCAAGGTTAAAATAAATGAGGCCCAGTGATGTCAGTGGAGAGACCAGCCAAGAGATAACTGCAGATCAGCTCTAATGAGCTGAGGTTCTTTTCCTGCAGGGTATGAGTTACTCYGTGAGTCAAAGGAGTATTTTTAAGTGACAAATAAAATGCCACAGAGGAATTAATTGTTGCATTGTTAACTACTGATTAGTCATACATATCACAATATGTGTCTGAGTGATGTCATCTTCTAAACTCCCATCCCACATGAACCTAATGGGGAGACAATTGCAAGAAGCTGGCTGGAATTAMTCCAAGGGAAGGAGCAGGAAGCAGAAACTGCTGAAAAGCTTGTTTTAATCTTGACAAAAGAAATGTCATTCCACATTTTTCAGGAGAAATCCTTCCCTGCTTCTCCATGGACTCTGACAAAGCAGAGCTCATGTCTTTGWCCTCATATGCTTGTAAGCAAATATAAAACCTTTTTTTCTTGTAAATCCTGCTAAGAGCTGATCAGACACATGACTTTGTCTACACTTAGCTAGTCCTGCCTAGATGAGATGCTTTTCAGGACAGAAGCTTGAGAGTAGATTTATGTACTTCCTCAGACAGTAAAAACCTGATATGAAAATCCAGGTTTATTAACTGCAGTCAATAAAGAATCCTTTTTCCAGACAAAGGAAATACATTCCTGTTCATAAATTGAAGTGTGTAAATATTTTTTCTCCTTACTTAACCCTCTCATCAATCATGACTCCCYTATAAATCATTCACAGTGGTGGGCTGTAGAAAATAAACTTCTTAAAATCATGAAATCTGCAGTGTCTGTCCACTTAAATGTATCACAGGACTTGCTTTCTATCTGCACAGTGACTGTATCAGTATAAATAATTTGTTTGTTTTTTAAGGTTTTTGAGCCTTTGAGCCAGTTGCTCTGGATTCTAAAGAACTTTCTGTGATGATTTTGAGGGTAATGGTTTGAGAACTGTTTATGTAGATGAGGGTCCYTTGCAACAATTCAACACTCAAAAATTCGTCTTACCTGCCTCTGTTTCAGTGTAAATTAGCAAACWCCCATTTGGTAAAGGGGAAAGCCCAGGAATCTTGGGGATGAGATCATGGGACACAGAGTGGCATTGGGAAGAAAGATTTCAATCCTTGCAAGTTCACAGTCCAGTGGTTTCAAGGTTATTCATTATTTTATTCAGGTGTTCTTACTACTGAAAGATTAAAATCCTTCTGCAGTRAAACAATTCAATAAAAGGAGTTCAGTGCTATGAGTAAAATGACTGAATTTATGCACTATGTAACACTACTTGTCTCATACTAATCCTAGTGAGCTTAGCCCTCTTGGGCTTTATTACTGGCTCTGGATAAGGGAATGAAGATTTAGAAAACTTCTTAAACTCCTGCTTGCTCTAGAACTGAAGTAAATAATATGACAGGATGGTAATTTTGTTTTGTTTTTTTTTTTCAATCAGTCAACTTCTACACTGCAAAGTCAAGGTGACTTTTGCCATTGCATTTGTTACGGTGGAAATATTAGCAGACACCATGCAATCTATTACTCACACACAAGTAAAAACATCTGTAAARAGAGTGTGATAAGACCATTCTTTCAGACTCATGGGCAGGAACATGAGGCCCCAAATACCAGATCCAGCTGGAAAGAACAGAAGAATGAGTTGGAGTGCAAAGTCTGACAAAAGCTGAGCTGGGTGAAAAAGTGACTCCCTGATTTTTCAGTATTGTTTGGCAAAGCTAACAGGCACAAAGGAGAAGAATGAAAGCTGTAAGCAAATGAAACTGTCAATGGCATCATTCTGACATGGAGCAGAGACGAAGAAAATAAAGCATTGGAGAGAGCAGTTTGGAAACAATGAGGGAAGCAAATGCCCCCAGCTCTCAAACCATCAGAAYAAACCAGGACTTTACACACTTCACTCACTCCATCAAAATCTCTTTTACATAACTCTGCAAAGCTGTAAATACACATTTAGGACCTTTTGCAAGCATTAACCACGTTCTTACTAAACGAGGCACTGACTGCAGACTTGTTCATCAAGTTATAAAGCCTGACTTTCATGCATTGAAAATTGTTGTCATTAASAAGTGTTGCACAGGGCTGATCATCACACATACCACTTGCAAGTAATAAAGCAGCATGCCTGCAATTCCACTCTCATATTTCCAAATGCCATATTAAAAAAAAAGCATAATAATGATTTGCCACAAATCTTGAAAAATGTTCTTTTCCCTATAAATACTATTGAGACAGGCTATTTTCTTGCAAATGTATTAATGCATTTAATTGAAAACCCAAGGCAGCTGTTACACTGCTATTCATTTTATTATAATCATAAAAATAATGGATGTTCAACACAGAGCTGAATACAGATTAATGCCAAAGCTATTTACTAATCCCTTTTCCCCTGATCATTCAAGAGACTAACCACAAATCTGAAAGGCCAAAAATACAGGAGGAGAGCATATTGTAGTGAGTTTAGCAGGGTACAAATTGCAGGCATTTTTTAATTTACCAGGAACTAGAAATCTAGACAATRGAGAAAATAGTGTCCCAAGCAGGAGTCTGCTGCATAACCCACAGACACCATTTTGTCTGCACCCTTTCTTCATKCAAGCATAGCTAGAAGATAAACAGAAGTTAGCTCTGCCCCCTCCTATGTCCTGGACAACTCAGTGCCTACACCTAACTCTAGATGAAGACTGGAACTTCTCTCACCTSTTCCTGGGGATAGGATGAAACCTTGGCAGCCTCCTTCCCCACACTCAAAAGTTGTAGTGATGGCTTTAAACACAATTCAAAGATAGAAAAATTAGTGTAGCACACCAAATCCACACAAAAACCAGAACCCATCTTTTAACACCAAAGTCCAGTAGCTGTTGATGGAAATTATTCTTCTTGACTTCCAGCAGCAGCATCAAGCTCAGCATTCCAGAGACATCTCCTCCCCTGACACAGCCTCCATATATTTAGCACATAAGAGAAAAGCCATGTCCCTCTGCACCTTTGGAGAAGCAATATCCAAAACCACCTACCCTGATGAGAGACCTAGGAGGGCTTTGGCATTGCATTTCAGTCAAAAAGGCAAGYTCCTCCATTCCAGTTCTAAAAAATTCTCTACAATCCTACCTGCCTTTTCCAAATCTGTCCAAATTTAAATTCAAACTGTGAGAGTTCARAACACCTGGCAATTAAACACAGATAAATCAATTCTTGGGACCAAAAGGAACCTACTGGGGGATCACACCTTGGTCTAGCAACCATTTCATACAGCCTCTCTTCATAAAGGTTCAAGTTCTGCCCTAAAATCAGCCTGGTTTTTGTCCCCATACCCTTCCCTTGTACTGTTCCATCTGTGTTAGAAATCCTCCTTAGTGTTCCCAGACTGAGGGCAGCTTGTGGCCACACCTGTATTCTTGGCAGCGCAGTTGGTTGGCTTGAAGAACTCCTCTCTCCAAGATCTTTGCCATCCTAACAAACTTTCTTAGCTGTACCAAAGAATGGTTGATGTTTAAAGATTCCTGTGATCACTTTATTAGTCTTTTTTTCCAAATCTGTCCAATGTTTAAACAACAGGGGAAGCCTGCCGTGGGCACAGGGTTGAAAATAAAAATCTCACCATTGCTCTGGGTTGCAACATGACCTCCCAGTTTCTCCTGGTCTTCCCTCCTGTGGTGCTCACCAGTCATTTTTTCCCAGATGCAGCCCTCTGGTGGGATACAGTCATTCAATGAAGACCAATTCAATTCAAATTAAGAACTTCCCTCAGTCCCTGAAATTYGAAGTTATGACCTTTCATTTTAAACTATTATACTACTAAAATACTATTAGTCAAGTTTTAAAGGTCATCTTGTTGGACAATATTCCACTATTCTTTTTAGTCATGTCATTTTTCCCAGTTCATGTCCTCAGCAATCTCATTAACATAAGCCTTTTTTTTTTTTTTTTTGCCTCTTTGAAAAAGAAATCACCCCCAGGTCAATTCATGAGAAAGTCTTCTGGTAAATTTGCTAGCTCAACAGTCTGACAATTTGCACAGCTCAAGAAAAGAGCTGGTTCCCYCACAGGCAATGTATTTTCTGCCTTGGACCTTCTGAGCCAAACCACCAATCTGAGCTGAGTTTCATGAACCTTTCCCTTGCAGCAATTCACTCTAACCAAGAACTCTGCCAAGAAAAGTGCAAATCAGTTGGTAGCACAGAGCTCTAACAAACAAGTAATGTTAAAGCTATATCCACTTATCCTTGATATTGAAAGGTATTAGCTTACTCTTTACCAAAGGAAAAAGCAGTTATAACATATTTATSTAGAGCTTCACCTCAATTCACAGTGCTCCTTTTCCTGGAAAGAGGTCACACTTGTAACTCTGTAGCATTTATTCTGATCACACTTGATCCCTTTCTTCTCCAGTTTGCTTTATAGATAAGGAAAACATATCAACTGTGAAACAACATGCAATTTGAGCTTGTTGACACAGAAAGGACAAGGTTAACCTCCACTTTTGCAGTCCTACCATTAGGATTTTTTCACTACCAAATTTGTACATGCTAATGGCAAACATCCCTTGGGCATTTCAGKTATTGTTACCAACAGAGCTGAGATTTAGGTCATTCTGTTGATCAGTTTCTGTAKTTGATAATTAAAAATTTAGCTTACKTASTTAGAGATGCTTCAAAAAAGACTYACTGGTTTCAAAACTTRAGCTCAGCAAGTAAAATTATCTGTTAAAACACTCATTGGAAACAAAATCCACATTGTAAAAATAAGAATGTTTGGAAAGTATGTGTGAAGGGTTTTAAAAGAGATCTCACTACTATGATATGAATGCCTGGAGACTGAGACTTGCAATGGATTTACCATGCTTGCTTTCCCATTTCAAGCCAGAGAGGATTTATATATATAAAGTACAAATTTTGCCTTTACTGGAAGAGCTGTCAAGTGAAAGGTTACACAAATCGTTGTCAGGTCATCTGTGTTACAAGCACAACATGTAACTCTAAGTCTGTCATTAAAAGCTTTTYCCACTAAAMCAAGAGGCCTCCTCCCTGACTGTTCACCATTATTTCCCTGTTAAATGCACAAAGAAAAGATTTGGGAAAACTTAATAAACCAATCTTTYTAGTAAGCAGAAACTTGCATTATTAGATATTGTGGTACAATATGTTTCTCCAGTTAGAGCTCATCTGAAATTCAAATACCTTATTTCTTTCATATTGTTAATTAATGCAGTTCATGCTAAAAAAATAACAACACCAACCAATTACAATAAAATATTTTATTATTCACCCCAAAAGAAAATAGGAAAAAAGCAAGTCGACATAAATTTAGCAATCATATTCTTAAATATTAGAGTGAATCTGGTTTTAATTCTTTCTGCCTATGCGAAAAGTTCTGACATGCAGTGGTTAGAAAACAGAATGGAGAAACACAGAAAAGCTTAGGGGACCTTTGTTCATAACCTTTAGATTTGGACAAGCCTATTCCACTCGAAGGAAAAAAACCCGCAGTTAATATCCAAGATAAAACACACAGGCTCACAAAAYTCATTAGGCAATAATTTCTGTACTGCATTCATGAGCCCACATTCCTATCAAACATTAGCAGGGCAAGAGAGTTCCTTGGCAAACATGCAAAGATCCACAGCAGCAGTTCTGCTGAGCAGAACCACTGGGGCCAAGGACCCAACATCCACACTAATCCTCTGCCAGGGATTGACACTGAACTGCCTCTAGCCTGACCTGCCAGATACCTCGACATTTCAAAGAAAAACAGATGTTTCTTGCTCCCTGATTTTTCCCCTCTTTCAAATGCTATAGTAAAATTAGTTTATGGCAACTTGAAAATTTGCATTAGTTCTCAAGGGACTGGGAGAWCACCACAAAACAATGATTCAGGAACAAAACCAACAGCTGCATTTTTCTGAGAGAGCTCACAGGCAAGGAGTGCTATTAAAGAAAACTGAAAAGGCTGCTTACAACCGTTCTGTTTATAAGCAACAGAAGAGGAGAGATAAAGACAATATCAATACATCAGAAGATTGAACAGAAGCAATCTACAGACTCTTTGATGTTGTATTTAGATATTGTGTTCTATCGAATGACAGTGCATGTTCCAATAGGGGGAAAAAAGATATTTTCTGTACATTTATTCAGTCTCAATCTATTGAARTTGTCAGTGCCTGAATCTCACACAATAAACATACCTTTTCTGAGGACAAAGTTTACTGCAGGCTGCATACTTTTTACTCRAAGTTGCTGCTGTTTACAAGTATCCTCACCAAACGTTGAGGATTTTCTCTTTGACTTCCAAGTCCGTAAATTTGTTCACGTTTTCATAAACCAAATCAGAGATCTTTCAATGTATAACAACATGTAAATGCAAAATGCCTTACAAACATTTTGAGTCAGAAAACTGGAAAGGAAAACAATACTGAATATACATTTCAGACTAAGCTCTTTTTGCTAGAGTTCTAAAATTCATGGCAAAGTTTCCTTTGTTTTCAAAAGGAGAAAGAGTCAACACCCTGATTTCTAATTGTTCTGAAATATCTCCTGGCAAAAAGAAAAAAAAAAAAAGGAAAACCAAAAAGTGTAATATATCATCTTACTACTATACTCAGACTTTGGAAGAGACATTGTCAGAGCAGTTTTTGTCAAAAACAGTATTTAATTTGAAAAGTAGCAAAAGTTCTCATTAAAAAGCAGGAAGAAAAAAAACTAACAAAATATTACAAATTAGCTTAATTTTAACATTAATMTTGCACTCTTTAATTCACAAAAACCAAGATGTTTTAAAGCTTTACACTACATTTTATCTCAAAGAAAAGAAAAATCAGACAAATTGTGATGAAAATAATATACAGAAATGRGAGCATATGGATTATTCAAATCTGAACAGCAGAAGAGATTTTCCTAAATAGACTAATTATATTAATAGCTCTTTGAATAACAGCTGAATGAATAGGCTGGCATAAAATCAGGTTTAACTGAAGCATAATTTGGCATATTAAAGGTGTCACAAAAGATGTATCTGTAATTTGCAAAATTTGTTCCCTTGGAAGTGTAAAATATTCATTGCTCATCATATTTTTAAGATTATGAGCTCAGAACTTTATGAACAYCAGATTTCATTAAATCCCCTTGTTGCATCTAAAGAGTACCCAAAGACTCTRCAAAAATACAAAAGAAGAGTGGTGGTTTTTTTTCATTGTCTTGAACATAGCAGTAAGTCTGGAAGCAAAGGCACAAATTGCATGTGTCTGCCAGCTCTCTGCTGGCYCTGCACCAAATTATAAAAGTAAGGAACCAGCCACTTTCAGAACAGCATCTGGGCTGAGTGTCACTGTTTTGTGCTGTCCCACCTCAGATTTTGGGTGGACTATTCACCAACACTCACCTCCATGTGCAACACACACTAACATGTTGATAGTTCCACTCTGATCAGCTCTCAAATAGAACTGATGTCTAAGAATTTGTATGTCTAACTAACCTGGGAGATTTTGGTAGTGGCATTTAATGACAYTTTCACTGAACAAAGCATCTAAAGGCATTAGTGTCATTATTGACTAGGTTTTWAAGGCTGTATTTTATTAGTAAAACAACGTTAATTTCCTACACAAATCATTACAGAGGGAAGTATTTATCATGCTTTATAAGGCAGTGTGATTTTCATGTCACGATTTATTCAGCTGGAAAATGCAAATAATCTATTAAATCAGGTAGTGGTACCTGTCTTTTGTGCTGGAAATAGTRAATGCTTTGAGAACACAGAAAAACTAAGATATATTGACATGCTTTATTGCAGTAAATGCTAGTAAAACTGCAATCACTATTTAAATCTTAWGCCTGAAACAAACTCCACAAAAATAGGCCACTGTGACAAGAGGCAGCTCTCTGCAGAAGTAGAGCTTCAGAGATTGTTTTTATCTTACTATTTTATCAGTGTAATGTGAAAAATTATCCCCTGAGTATAAAGTGATTGAACAACATTAATTTYTCAAAATAAAATGAATGGCCAAAACACAAGGGGTTATCTGCTACAGGCAACATTTTGTGCATTATCCATAGTATTTTTTCTCTTTTTTAAAAGGAATTCTTAATTTTAATATATTTTATAAACAGTGGTATGTTGGTAACTAACACTAGTGTATATAAACACTTCCACAAATTTTGACCTTTGAGTTTTATGATTTGAAACCAACAAGGAATTCTTGGCATTTCCTTTTTGCTTTTCACCTAGAAGTTTAAAGAACAAATTATATGGCCCACAACCCTTTAACCCCTCATTACCATGAGCAAATCAGCTAAAGTAACCCTGTACAAGACAGAGAGTGCTCAACTGCAACAGAAGGTTTTGGGCTCAGACTTGCAATTATTGAAAAAGAAGAAATGTTCAAACTCCTTTTGCAAAGTAATGCATCCKTGAGAGCCCAAATGAGCAATGGGAYGTACAAAATTTTACCACCTCCTTACAGTTTCTCTAATTTTATTTCCAAGTTTTACAGAAACTTGCTGAAGTGGAGTTTAGAATCCTTCCTCAGTAACCTAGAAAAGAGAACAAGAATCTGTTCTCTCAATGATACTTCAAAGTGTTGTGGTTTTAGACAAAAAAAAATCACTGGCATAGAACATGTAAAATTATTGGCATAATCTTTATTGAAAGGAGATCTCTGCACTTCAGTGAAAGACATTTTCTTCAGGTAGTGATTTAGAAAGAAACTTTTGTAGCAATTATTTTATATTCTTATGCACATATAAAAATACTAAAAAAACTATGACAGCTTGCCAGGTCAGAACCCCCATCCTTGTTCAATTTCATTTGCAATAATTCAGATTTATTAGTAAAAAATTAGTAGTYAAAATAAACATTTCTGTACAATGTAATTGGAAATCCTAACACCTAAGATTAGTTTAACATATTTTTCAGAGTCTAGACATGCATTGTCACCCAAACTACAATTCTTTGTGACTTTACAATAATAACTTTTGGGTTTGAACACCTTCAATAWCTCTCTTGTTGTCACCATGTTAAAAAAAACCCACAGACAAGAGGGGAACTCCACAGGACCTCAAGAAATCATTTAGCATATGCAAAGATCAATTAAGCACTTAGTGATACACTGWAGTCTCCAGTGCCAAATCACAGATATTATTCAAATTCATTAACATTAATAAAAAATAACATTTATTTCTTCCTATGCAGTTCCTATTGCAATAATATGGCATCTGAATAAAGCAGCAGCTTCCTGGTTTAGGCATTTCTACTCTACTTACCTCAGTAATAACCCAGACAGAGCATATGATGACTCAAATGCAAGTCTTTCTCATCCAAAGATCTTAGTTTTCATGTTTCAGAGGATTTTTTTTTCCCTGAATTTGGGTTCTAAAGAAACAGGGTAGCTTCTTCCCAGCTTTGCCTACAGTAAAAACAATGTCCAGGCCAAACTGTAAGAAAATCTCAGGCTTTAGGTTAATACACAGGGATAGCAGAAAACCAGGGAACTGCAGCATGAAGCTAGGTAGTTTCTCAACAACKTTATAAACCTCTTTAAAGAGATAAAATAATCCAAACTCCTTGTTGYATATGTCTAACACTTTTCAGAATATTGGTATCAAAGTGTATGTACAATAAAAATTAGTTAGTTTTCATAAAATTTCTGTATAAATATATCACCTTGACACTCTCCCCACAGTAATTTCTGAATGTAAATTAAATGTTTTAAATTGCAGTTGTCAAAAGTTGTCAAAAATGAAGTTACCTTCATTTTTTATTAGAAACCTTCCTTTGCAAAGGAAAGTCTCAGGTCAGAATACTTGTGCAGAGCACCCTGAATTCACATCAATAAAATTATTAAAATTCTGACGTATTTGCAAATCATTTTGTATTGGAACAGGGATTGATTAAACTGCAYAGTTCTCATTCCAGTCGTCCTTGCTTAGCATCACCTATGGCTCCCCACACATCAAACACAAACTCATCTGGAAATGCAAAGTCTCCAAGAGTTTCATCCAATGCCACYGCAAATTCATCTGGGTTTTTCTTGTCTCTTCCAGCTTCCACAATTGTTGCAGCTGAAGAGCAACAAAACAAAATAAAGTAATTATCATGAAAGTGACAGCTATCACATAGCTTTGGGATATCTATTTCAATACCTGGTAAGGTCAGCTTAGGGAGATGCAAAGTCTACCAGGTGAATTTAGCATCCAGCAGGAATTATGTACTTAAAATTTGGGCCAGTTTCTCAGGCTCTAGGAGAACTTAGAAGTCTATCCCAAACAATACTGGATGCTGGCAACCCACAGATATTAGAGCAAATGAAAACTGTGAGGGCTTAAATCTCTCTTGATCATGACACCTGCACCTCCATAAAGGGTGAAAACAGTCAGCACAGAAGTTTCTCCTGGTTAAGCTGGGCCCAGAGATCCACTGGCAGTAAGCTACCATGGTTTGAGGGATGCAGAATGCTCTCTCTGTAAGGCACATCCAGCACAAACAGCACTGCTGAATACAGTTCATTTTCTGACCTGTATCTCTGCTCCACAGCCTCTCTTCACAGGAAAATGATGGTGTAGTACAACAGATGAAACATCAAAGTCTGCTTAATTTTGTAGTTGTTTTACACATCTGCCTTAAACTGCAAGCTGTCCTCCATCTTTTGTTAAACATCAAAAAAAACACCATTTTCTTCATGAGCATATAMAAGTCAAGTGTCCAAGTGGAGGATTTGATAGCTTCTAGCCTTTTCTTAGAAGAATGTCCAAATGCAAAACACATAATATACTGCCTGAGAAAGAGAAGGAAGTTTTGAAGCCATCTTCAYTGGGGCAGTCTGCCATCTACCACGTAGACTCTATTCAATCAACATGGCAAAATCTCTCTGATAAAAACAAAAATTAATTTTCCCTGCTCTGAAGTTTTACTGAATTTATTTAATTTTATTTTGTTGACCTAAAACTCAGCTCAGATTTATCGACAGTTATGAACTTYTGGCAAACAATACTTGCTGTTGTGCAAACATGTAACAAGCTGTAAGCAAGCTTGAGCCATATTCCACTTGTAAACGTCAACAACAGTAATTCTGAGGAAACTTGATGTTTTGGTTTTAACTTTGTTCAGATGTGAGGCTCCAAACACAATCAACTGTGTGTCAAACTACTCAAAGCTGTCCAAGGAAAATTTATGTAAATCTTGACAAATAGACTGCTGTGAGGGAGACAGTTCAAGTGTACCCTATCTTCCCAGACACCACTAGTGGTTCTCAAGGACCCTCAAGACCCTGCCAGAAGAAACCCTACCCCTGTTGCACTCTGATTCAGACAAGCCTGGATGGGAAATGGGCATTAAACAGGGGACTCTTGTTCCTGATCAGTGGAACACAAGGATTTGTTCTATCAGCACCACTCTATATTCCCTGACAATGTGGCACAAGAAGGCACTTACAGGGAGGCAAGCCTGGAGATAATAAGGTGAAGGGTTTAATTGAAACTTCACAGATTTCTGGATATGAAGCAGGATGTGAACTTTTTGTAGACACTGGGAGAAGGGGGAGAGAAAAGAGCTGTGCAAGGTGACGTAAGAGCAAACATGTCAAGATATTGTTACACCAGATATTTAGAAAAAGCTGCCATCAAAAGAGTAAGGGTCTAGACAAGTGTTCAAGCAGGGTGGGAGTGAGGAATTTAGCCACTTTTAAGACAGACTGGCCAAGAGATATGGAAGAACCATATGGCACAGACAGCAGCAATAACAACACACTATATCACAGTCCAGCTGCCCTAGCTGAAGTTTCAGAATTGTGCRTAAKRAACTGYCATCAACACAAAATGTAACTTCAAACACAACTTCCTTTTAAGATTGACCTTCCCAAATAATTAAATCGAACCTAAAAACTGGATTATTATATATTTACAAAACTTGAGAACAAAAACCACCAAAAACTCAGCGGATCAACTTTCAACCCAGTCATGCAAGAATCAGAACATYACCGCCGTGCTAAAGCAGCCCCAGAAAAACCCTATTTTCATCTGCATTGGGTAAGTCTAATATCACTGCGGGGCACATTTAGAGTAGCGTATTTACAGAAACACACCGGCATTCCGGCAGGGATGAACCGGGCTCCCTGGCACCTTTAGTGTAGTGTATTTACCGAAGCACACCGGCATTCCCGCAGGGATGAACGGGCTCCCTGGCACATTTAGAGTAGTGTATTTACCGAAGCACCCCGGCATTCCCGTAGGGATGGACCGGGCTCCCCGGCAGCCGGCCGGGTGCTGGTCCCCGGTGCTGCCCTGCCGCGCACCCCGCGCATCCCCAGCGGCACCGCCGCGCTCTGCTTCTCCGCTTCATGCAGAAAGCTGGCCAGCTCCTCTGCCACCCCGTGAACACACCGCTGTTCCCCAGGCAGCTGCCACGGCCGCGGGACGGCGTTCCCAGGGCGGCAGAGCCGTGCGGAACCCGCCTGCTCTCACAGCGACATCTGCGCTGCGGAACGCCCRGGGCAAATCAAAGCTACTGACTGCCAAGGCATTCAGCAGATACTTGCCAGCTCGAAGAAAACTTTGCTGGTTCTCAGAGGGTGACAGCTTCGTGCCAAATTGTCTCCACTCCCCTCCCTTTTTCCCACTGCTTCTTGTAAGAGCTGCACAATAAGTGATTACAGGAATTTTATTCCAATAGAATATTTTTCCGCAGTCAAAAGAGCCTCATTGTTTTCAGATTTTCCTTTTTCTATTTCACTTCAGGCAATGCTAATATCGGATTAATTTTTGCATAAAATGTGAAAAGTTCCATTATCTTAAAAGTGGTGAAAGGAATTAGAAGTCTTGTTAACTTTAACTGAAAAGTTCGTATCAGGCTTCCCAGAATTCGAACAAAGTAATATGCTGGCTTTTCAAATCTAGTTCCTTTAAAATAACTTCAAAGATCTTTCAAAAAATCCTTATTTTCACTTTTAATAGACACATGGGGCACAAACCATGAAAGCTACCTTCTGTCTGCCATTCTTATTATCTTCCTTACTTCTACTTATATCCTATACTGTAACTGCTGAAAAAGCTTTTTTCAGAAGTCCTGACAGAAGCCTCGGTATTTATTTAGCTGTAATGCTATTCGAAGTTTTGCCTTCATCAAAAGGTAACAAATATTATTCTTCTGTCCTGTCACCCTAAAGCAGAAAAGGAAACATGTTACAGCAGTTTCCAGTACTTAACATTACGTGGTTTAAGTTTCATGTTGAACATTGTCAGATCTGGTATTCAAGAACTATTAGAAATACTTATTCTAGTTCCTTTTTCTTTATTACTAATTCTTCATCTATTGAATATTGATGGGTTGGATTTGTGAGCCAAGAGAAAAAGCTTGGGTAACAAAAAAGGTTTAAACCTGTTAAGATATTTTGACTAGATGGTAAGTTTGAAAAATTCAGTCAAAAATGGAGAAGTAGATTTTAAATTTCTTAAAGACTGAATATGCAATGATATTTCAGCATGATCTCAGGGATGGAAGGTTATGGAACAGACTATCTTGTGTGTAATCAYACAGCATGTACAGGACAARGAGGGGATCAGGCCCAGCCAGCATGGGTTAGCAAAGGCAGGTCCTGCCTGACCAACCTGATCYCCTTTCATGACCAGGTGACCCACCCACAGGATGAGGGCAAGGCTGTGGATGTGCCTACCTGGACTTCKGTAAAGCCTCTGGTACTGCTCCCCACTCCTTTCTCCCAGACCAGCCCATGAGTGCACCAGGGGATGTTCAGGTTGGACAGCAGGAAAAACTTCTTCACTGRAAGGSTGYTTAAGGATGGGAATGGGCTGCACAGGGAAGTGGTGGAGTCACCAKAGCTGGAAGTATTCCAGAAATGACTGGGTGTGACACTTAATCTATGATTAGTTGGCATGGTGGTGTTTGGTCAGAGATTGGTGATATTGGAGGTCTTTTCCAACCCTAATGATTCTATGATACATCATGTCTGATAATATTATAGACAGCAACAGAAAGGATGTAATCATCCAGAAGTAGAAAAATAGGACAAAGAGGAACAAAATATTGGTGGATGAAGCCAAAAGATACTGAAAAAAAAAATGTGGACAGGAAGCCCTTTTGCCATCATTTACAATAAGTAGCATGCTGGGGTTAGATCCAGGCTTCCTCCCACTCAGAATTTTTGTGATTATAAATAAAGTCCATAACAATTCAAGTCTTACTAATTTAAAAAAATAAATGCCAATATTTTTCACTAACACTGTTTTCTGAGTTGCTCCTATTAATCAACTGTTCAAATTCCTTTACCAGAAAGCACTCACAGAATTGAAAATAACSTGAATTATCTKTCAGCTGTGYTCTTATGTTTTAAAGAATGCTGAAGTCAAGCCTTGGCCCAATTTCTRATGTGCCCGTAAAATGGCTGAGGAATACATTTCCAGAGCCAGCTGTCCCTCCTCTGGATTAAGTCCAGTTTTCAGTACAAGGGAGTAAGGCAGTAAAAAGGTATGTAAATGTCAACAGCATTTAGATCTCTGAAAATAAAACCAAAAAACTGCCAGAAAARGGTGCATGCATTTYCTTTAACAATTTCCAACTATTTAGGTCCAGCCTAGGGATTTGTGTAGATTTAGTCAGCCATTCTTGAAACTGTCAAGATATTTAATCATGCAAAAATTAAGGGCTTTATCTCACCTTTAATTCTGTCTGTAATTTAACATTAGTTTTTGTTTCCTTTCTTTCTAACTTACGGCTTAAAACTGGGGCACTGTTTCAGAATCCAATCACACCACGGAAGTGTCATTTTAATGGAGATGAAAGAGCAACATTAACTGCCATCCAAAGATTTTGACAAACAGAAGAGCATGGAAGTGAGCAATGATTGAGATCTTAATCACTTGTCAGCTGCACATTGTGATGACTTGCATTTTCAACTAATCTGGCTTGAGTAATGAGCGAGATTTCRAGCTAAGTGGTGATTGGCATTCTCTGAATGAATCTTTTCCTCATATTTCATTTTCATGGGTGACTGATCACATCCAGTATGTGAAAAGCTGACATGTGTTRATTGAACAGATTTGTGACAGGTGATTAGCTCTCCTTTCCTAAAGAATCCTAGAGCTGTTTAATTGTTTTAACATGGTGAAGTTGGGGGGTTGGAGTAGTCACCGTGTGCTGCTGACTCTCAGATTTGAACTTCAGGATATGGCTTCAAARGWGCAAACAAAAGCTACATGAACCCTACAGTCTTTGATTTCTGACAGCTTCTCTTGGTTTCACYACCTTTTTGGGGAGAAAAAGAAGAGGTGAGGGACAAAACAACCACCCAGCTGGGAAGAAAAGAGCCTGTCTATGAACAAAGACATCTTCCTTCCTTAAGTATTCTCTTAAGACATTTTTTTTAAGTTTCCAAACTACATACTGAAAGATTAAGGGCATTAGGTCTTTTTTGGGGGGGCAAAATTCAAGGAAGCTGAACTTCTCAGTCTGTGCAAGAGCCATCCTGTTTACAGAACCAAAAACACAGGGAACACCACTTCCCACATGGCTGTTCCCACGGACACCAAAAGCAGACCACCTATAGCTGCTTATTCCTGTAGGGCAAGGAGCCCTGGGGACCTTGGACATAACCTGCAAGGACAGGAGCTTCCAGAATSCCAGCCTGAGCCAGGACTGCAACAGCTGCAGGACAAAAACAGCTCCCAGAGGGACAGCTGGCAGGGCACTCCGAGCTTTGAAGGCTGAGCCAGAGATGGACTGAGGCACAGAGGCTGCAGCAGTGAGATGGGACATGGAACCCTCCCCAACCTGAGCATGGCCCAGCACCACACAGAGTGTGTTATACATGGCAGCAGCACCACATATWAGAGCTGCTGGGAACAGAAGTGTTGAGAAATTCTCATTTCCTGGGGATAGGAAAGTTTAGATAGAACCTACAAAACAGAACTCAAGTTCTGGGCAGCTCTGCCCTTTCTTCTATGCCAGGAAGCCACTTCTACCTTAGACTAAAGGACAAATACTSTTTTACCTACATTTTTTCCTGTGAGAAAACTAGCAGAATCTGCCAAACAGATGCTTGCTGGAAGGAGCAGCCCACAAAGGCCTTTTGGCTATTCAGATAACCACCTTTTGTTCTCATTTCTCTGTGCTAACTGCTGCCCCTCCAGCCCTGATGCTTCCTCCTCTCTGGAGCTTCATGCCAGACCTATTTTCTCTTCTGCTGTGCCTTTTCCACTTCTCTCTCATGAAAGCTTTCTTTTCAGGATCACTTTCCATTTAGCTTATTCTTTCCTTTTYCTTGGCTGATTCTCTAAAGGTATTACCATAATAATAAATACCTTCCTCTTTGTCTCAGTACCAGCAATTCCACAAGATCCTGGGAGGACTGCAACAGCCACAGCAGGCTGCAACAGCTGCACTCCAGCTTCTCCCCACAAACAGAAATTCCTATTTAGCTGTTGCCAGAATAACAAAGAAAAGCAACAGCTGCAAGGACAAGTTTGATGCATCTTTAAGGAACTTATGACTCTGGGGTTAAGTAGTTTCTTTCATTATAAATCAATGATTCTTATAACTAGTAAATATTCTGTACATTTTCTTATGTTTGTCAGAACGCAGGTTTTAGAGGTTTTGATAAATTTATGTAATTATTCTGTCAGTTCCCTTGCTAAATAGTTGCTTGTTCACTGATGAAGATCTCAGGTTSAAACCTTAGAAATCAACTTTGATGTGTCTACACCAAGGGGCAAAAAAGCAAATAAACATACTTATTCTTAAGAATCTTTAACCATGGCACGCACAAGATCCACTAGAAAATATAAGCCAGAATGAATACAGTGGTGACAGTTATAGCAAACAACTAAAAAATTCATGCAACAGTCTAYAGGAAGAATAGAGGACTGATTGAGTAATTACATCTTAAGGATTGAAGTGGGAGGGAGATTCTTTTATCAGACAAACACTTTTGTAGAAATGCAGGAAAGTTTTCAAGATTGCAGACTGGACAAATTTTTCTTCACTTACATTCAGAGACTTAMGTACTCAATAAATTTTAGACTACAGAAAATGAGAAATTAATCTTGTACTMATGTATCTGCTAAAAACTCACCTAATTCAATATCTCTTATGCCCATGTACGTTTCAAGAAACTCATCCACTTTTTTAATTGCTTTTTCTTCAACTTCAGTTGGCTTTGTTGGAATAAAGGGAGAGAAGAGCAAAAGTATGATTATATTMATGCAGATTTCAAAATAACCAGCAATGTGCCCGTGATTATCTTTACTCCCATCTTGGCCACCTAGACTTACAAAATCTACAGTTAAAACACACTCTTTCCCTGCTCTCACAAACATGAGCTTTCCTCCTAATATCAAGCGACACAGCTCACACATTCAAACTGAACAGGAGCCTTGTATCTCCTGACAATACAGATCTACATCTAATCCTCATCAGCTTTAAAAGAGCCCAGAATAAATAACATTTATTCACMAAACTCTAATCCTGGTTTTGCACGAATTCATGTCARTGTATCTAAWTAGCCTCTCCTAATAACAACCCTTTCATCAACCCCATATACTTYAGTGTCAGAAATGGAACAAATTCTTCACAACCAACCCACCTCTTTCTAGCACTCCTTGATCTAATACACCTAAAATTAACCYATGTAATCCATGGCATCTATAGATTGTCTGCTTCCAGGTTCTTCAGCCCCATCCTATCCCTGCTAGTCATCAACTTTAGTTGCTCTCTGTAGTCCCACAAGCTTTGTAACATTCACATTTTTCCTTCCTACTTGTCAGTCTTGGGGAAGAATAAACCAGAAGCTAGGTGATTAAACTAGTAAAAGGCATATACCACACCATACCATTTCCTCCACAGTAGCAGGGCCTTTGCTTCTCAGGCGAAGTGTTTCTCTCCCTTTGGAGATTTTAGCCTCTGACGGAGTTCTGCCCTTGGACCTTGGTTCCAGCTTTTCTAAAGACCAAAAAAAAACCAAAACAAAACAAAAAAATCCAACAAAAATAAAATACCAAACAAAACTGCGTATAGAGGACAACAGAATATGGCTATCTGCTTYGGTTATTACAATATCCTCACATTTTATTCTGACCAAGATCTAGACTATGTAAAAATCAAATTCTAAATTAACTATTCCACGTATAGCTTAGCTGATAATTTCTTGTCTTTTAATTCTAGTATCTGCTCAAAGGCACTGAGGCTAGGACTTCCATTAACCAGTATATCTAAGCAGGCCTATGGYGTTCATCTCATATATGCAGCCGGTGTAATTTTATTTCCCTATTCTACAGAAAAGTACTTATACCTTCACATTAGACAGCGGCTGGAGTCACCAGCCAACTGCTGATTTATTCTGGTCTTTACAGACAGAACACACAGCAGGTTTAGCATTGCAACATTTCTGTCTTTCACTGATGCAATGGTGCAAACACTCCTGCTAAGCAGGTGATGATGAGCCGCACTGAGCTGAGCTAACAATTTGCTTATCAGCACTCACAGAGGTGAAGTGGCCAGAAGCAGATCTGCAGGAGGTTTTCCACTGGTTTCACCAAAATTACTTCACAGCTGATAAATCTCTACGAAGAGTATCTGGTTTATACAAGGTTTCCTTTACCTGAATTCAGCCTTTCTTGTTTAATCCTTTGTAAGGCCAGCCAAGTTAGTAAATGGAGCATGGAATCATTTAAGATTTGGGTTTCTTGTTTCAGGATGCAATTTTACATTCAAGAGTGGCAAGGCTTTAATTTACTTACGGACATGAGTTACATAGTGAATCTGGAAAGTGCTAAAAGAGAGGAGACAATTTTGCAGAACTGCTTTTAATTGTCCCGTTTTCTTTAACAGATTAGTCCTCCTCTTAATAGCAGGCCTTTATAATAAGCTCTTCTAGAAGGCAACACTTAAACATATTTTATTAATTTTACTCAGATAGATTTCAACTCATCATTCTTGCATAAGTAGTCACAAATGTAGATTATTATGCTGAGCAGGCCTTGAAAAGTAAATTTTATTAGCTTTCATGATACAAAGAGGTATGTTATAGTCTCTTATATATATGCTTAGGATCAACACTTTTTCTTAATCCTTTTATTGCTCCAAGGACAGTTTAAAACATCCTTAAGATTGTCATCATTTCTAGACTTGTTTCATAAAGTCATTCCTGATAAGAAACTCACATTTTTCAAATTCTGTCACCATTATCACCTTAAACCTCATTACTTGACATAACCTTTATTTGCAGTACTTCAGACTGAAACACTGGCTACCACAGAAACTATTTTTCATGTTCACATACTTAAAATGCAGAGTTTGTGTTATGCTGCCTTTACTTTGTTTCTGATCATTTTTCACAATTCACATAGGGCCAGCTTGTGACYGGTACAAATCTTTAATTCTGTGCTACAAGCCTCGCCCAGAGTAGCTGAGACAGCCCATGTACATGGTAGAAGGATGTCCAACCAGTAAATTATACTTATTTCACATTCCACTGAGAGACAGAAAAATGAAAATTATTTCACACAGAGGCTTGTCTCTTGTTTCTGTACCCTCACCAAATTCTGTTGAAATTACCATGAATTCAGCACCTACTTGCCCAGCAGGATCTGGATCTTGTCTGTCATCTCCTCTGGGGCTATTCTTAGTGCTTAAGCTGCAGCTTAAGCATTATCTTTGTGTCTGAAGTCTAGCTGTACCAAGGCTAAAGGCAGTTTTAACCTACTGAGCACTGCAATTTGCAAGTTAATTTCTGTAGGGTGAAAAATAATGTGCATCTTCCAAAAATCTGTCCACAAAGCTCTGGCTGCCTCTTAAATCAATGYCAGAAAAAAGGTATTGCCGTGAAATTAGTGCATTTCCTCCTCCACATCACAGGCAGACTAAAAGATATCTTAGTCACCTGACTAAAGGAAATACTATTAAATTATGGCTGAAGTCATCAATCAAATGCTGATTTACCCTGTTCTTTACAAACAGACTGTAACACTTCAAGCATTGAACACAAATTACAGGCCCATATTAAAAAAAAGTATTGCTGCATTACTAATTGTGATAGACAACATATGCAATTCTTTAGCATAATGTATAACATAYACATTTACTTAACAGCAGTACCAATTTATATACAAACACGTTAGAGATCATAATTCTCATTCTTCTCAGAAGCACCAAAAGCAAAAAGAAATCTCTGCATTTCTCTCATTTTCAATTTCTGCTGCTATTCTGACACCAAGTGTCAAGACTGGTGTATGACAGTAGCTGGTAACTACCAACACATTAAAAAAATTTTGAAATAAACATTTAAAATTTCTGCTGCTGTAGTGAAGACAGTAATATTGAATTGACTGCACTGCAGGCATGCAGAAGGCCTCATACAAATTTATTATTTAGCACTAGTTTCAAGTTTTATTACAGGAAAATGCTACATGGTTTGGGGAGAGGATCCAAAAAAATGAGATAGAGACTGAGTTACAGTTTTTAGTATTTTGACTGCCTGAGCAAAACGTCTCTTGTTTGTTTGTTTTCTACACTGATACAATTAATATATACAAGAATTAGCAGCAGCTATGCAGCACTTGCTTATAGCATGCAGGGGGCAAATAAAGACAGAGCCTAGCAATTCTGCATTCTTCCAATTCTGAGTACACCTGCTGCATGATTGGAATTCCACAAGAAGGCTGGGGAGAGGCAGAGGGAGAACAGGCAGGCAGCAAAGCAGGTGCTCTGGGAAATCCCAGACAGTGTTTGCTGCTGACTCCTTCTGCATTAGAGCCCAGACCCCCAGTAAAGGGTACAGAAATAGTAAAGTCTGACATACAGAACAGGGATTATGAATCAATGGAGGAACAAAGTAGTTTTGAGGATCAGGACATTAGTGAAATGATCCATGCTTTAAAAAACTGCACCTATGAAACAATTCCTGTACTTATTTTGCAACATCATGTAGTGGCAAAAGAGAYTGAGATTAAGGCTCAGGCTGAGGTAACACATACCAGGATGACTGCTGGAGAAAGTAAGATGGAAGAAAATCTATTCATAAATCTTCCASTTCAAAGAAAAAAACTGAATGTACTTTCTTGTAGTCATTACATTACCTTAGGTGGACATCAGGCTGCATTCTGAAAACAAGCTCACAACGTAATGCAATGTTGGGATTTCACTATCAAGGTGTTTTACTGAACAAGGTGGAAAGTCAGGTCACTCACCAAATGCTTTCAAAGGCTCTACCAGCTCCAGCYTAAACTTCTGACCTTTCTCCAGATCTTTTAGCATTTTGGCAACTTCATAATGCCGACACTCTGACACATTTTTTCCATTTATGGTCTCGATGTGATCACCCACRCAGACAGTTTTGGTTTGGTCCATGAGGCTGCCTTCTTTGATTCGCTGTTGTTTGAAAAAAACACCACCAGAATTAGAAACATTTCTTCAAAAGGTGATAGTTTTTAAGAGGTGACATCACTGAGTTTCAAGAATGTCAATTAACAATATCAATACCACTGAGCTTATTATTCCACCAGTGTGTTTTGTCTATAAGATTATCCTAAAATATATTCTGAAAAGCATTATTTTTCAAACAAAGTATTTTAATAAGCATTGAATCTACACTCAGACAGGGAAAAAAATAATGCAATCACACTTTAGAAGTTAAGGGTTCTGAATAACCTAGTATTTTTTGTGCTTTAAAACTGATCACAGACATCTCAGTAATGTGAATTCAAGTTTTTGGGGTTTTTCTATTTAATAGCTTRACAAGCATAGGAACAGAATTTTTCTCTTCTCAAGTATGGTCCAGGAACTTAGTAAAAAATTATATACTGTAAAGGGCTGATCTTAATGAGACGCATCCGCAGTGGGGAAACCTATTTTCCTCATCAAGCTATACAGCTGTATATTAAAGGATATTCTTTGAAATAATGAAGAATAAGAAAATCTTCTAACTGCCATCTCATGGAAAACACTAACAGTCTAAAGGTCATAACAGAGGTTACAGCTTTTATGAAGTGTAACTTTAAAAGTGTGGAGAAAAACATTTTAAATATCTCTGTGATTTATCACACTTTAAGTTATTAATTGTGGTTACATACTGTTATCTTTGTTCATCATGTGCACACATCATGTAAGCCATTATTATATGGTTATTGAATAGAGAAGCCATGACATAGTAAAATATATTTTGCAGATACAWATTTCATTCTAACGTGTTCCTGCATAACAATATCTTCAAGAAAGAGATAACAGTGAGACAAGGCAGATAAACACATTGCCACCTCCCACTGTAACAGCCAGCCTGGCTGCACAATCCTCCCAGGAGCTGCTCCCAGCCCTGYGCATGCCTGAGCCCACACATCCATCTGAGATCAGTGGGAAGTGTGAGTGCTCACTGTCCTATAGTGCACTGCAATGATTTTAAGCTTCAGGCTGAGTTTAACTCTTTCTAGTACCAAACAGAAGCCTCGTGGTGAACATGGACGTGGGTAACACACACACCAGAACCCAAATGTGCCAAATGCATTTCTGTTACCAGGACTGAAACCTGTCCCACCCAGCTTCAGTTAATGTTTAGTCTACATGTTGAATATTCATTTAGCTTTTCTTCTGCAYTTGGATCCCAACACTAAAACGGTTTAAATAATATTCACTGGCTGTTATTTGTGTCACTTTTTATCATCACTCCAAGCTAACTGACTGAGACAGTCGAGCTACATTGTCACAGTAATTAAGATGCAATTGCCTGTATTTCAAGTGCTCTACAGCCCATTGAGAARCTATGAGGATCTATATTTCCTATGAAATGCCTACTCCATTTGATAATGTCTCCTTGTACATCACTCAGTCATACTTCAAGTTCTACTGCTGTTCTTTGAATGCTAATTTGACTCTGTAATACTTTTTCCCACCTGCCTGTGAACATCAAAAACAAATTTGTGAAAGCAGAACGACACCAGGTTTTGTTCTTGGTAAGGCAAAACAAGATTAAATTTCATAGGAAAACACCCTGCAGTTCAGTGTCAGGTTTAAAATTGGTTGGGTTACCACATCCAGCTTAGAAACCTCTCTGTTATTAAAAATGCAGTAAAATAACTACAACCCAAAGCAACCTTCAACAACCCACCAATCAGTAAATACAGTATTAATTTTTAATTAAGAATAGGGCATGTTTACAAATTTTCAAAGAAAATATATGTATATAAGCAAAAACAATTCTATGAAACTTTAGAGACTGTCTCTGCTTAGTCATTTACCTAGACAACGAAGTGAAAAAAAAACACAGCTTTTACTTTTGTATATGTGTTTTCTATGCTGGTTTAAAAGATCCATTAGCTAAATCTGCAACAACAGCAAACAAAGTAAGCACCTAGAAACTCTTTAAAATGGATGCATTCCCATGAAGACTGCACCATTTTCATTACAATGCTTATTATTAGACCAGTACAAGGAAAAATATGTATTTGCTCAAAGGAGTTTTACACAATTTACTGGAAACTACAGCACGTCTGGCTAATGTWGTGAGGGTTTTCCAGCGTGCTCCAATTGTGCAGCAGTGTGTGTGAGGGCTGTTCTCTCTGCCTGTTCCCAGCCAAGCACAAAGGGAGTGTCACTGCACAGGGCTGCACTCGTGAACGCCGCTCACTGAAGCTTTCAATGCCTGCTTTTAAAATGCCACATGAGCAGCAGCACGACTGAATGCAACGGGCTCTATAGATGCCATCGCTAGAAATTCACAGTTCTTTGTCTAGAAACATAAAAGTTAGGCTATGRTTTTGCTAAAATGCTTAGTGAAACCTTCACTGCATCTTGACTTTCACAAACATGACCACAGTCACTTTTTTYCCACAACAAAGACAAGCAAACCGATTTCGAAACCGTGCCTTGTTTTAYAGGCATGGTAGCTAAGGAATGAACAGAAAATACAACCTCTCCRTACCAGAAGCTCTGGTTACAATGAGAACAGTGGTTTGAGCAGCACTAATCAAAGATAATTGCTAATGCTTCACTAATAATGGGTAATTGGCATATATTAGAGCAAAGAATCTCAAAAAGGCAAAAAATGTGATTAAGGTTCCTAATACCTAGTCTAGCAAGAAGGGCAGCATCTTTTTCTCAGCCTCTGCTTGTCCCAAAACATACTGCCTCTAGGTCATATAGAAGAGGAGAAGGAAAGCAATTATGATTAACATACTGYATATGTTACTGCCCATACTTGCTACTCAAGTTCATTTTAGTAAATTGTGTTAATCCATAYCCTTGTAGTTCACTCTATCTAAGGCAACAATACAGGAAAGCTGAAAAACTGCTATACCTGCCCCTACTCCTGTACAGCACAAAGGCTTCTGCCCTGGGAACAGCCAAAGACTGAAAGAAMATGATCTCATTATCACGAGTGACAGAAGTTCTATAAGCATCTAATAAATGACATCAGAAAATCAGTTTAAAACAGGAGGGGGCAGATGCAAGCAGTATCTAACACCTACCACCTCAGGGTAGCTCAGGAGATACAATGGTCYCATTGTAAAGCTGATACACGTTATAGAAGCAATGAACAAATGAACTGATTTTGAATGACATGCAGAACAGATTAGCCGAACTAATTTTGAATTATGTACCTAAAGAAAAGCAACTTTATTCTTTACTTACCATATATATGATAATAAAAGATTTTATAGTTCTAAAGGATCATTAAACCAATAATTAACCTATTATAGTAACAGGAGCTTCTTTAGAACTAGGTATTTCACTGGTAATTAAGTTTACCTTTATAAAAGCACAGCCAGTTCCATTGTCTGTAATGGTAAGCCCCAGCATATCATCAGTTTTAAGAACTTCCACTTCTTTTCGTTGTCCTTTCACATGGGCAAATATGAAATCTTCCAGGCCAATTTGTGCACCTAAGAGCTTGTCCATATCAACTTTATGAGTGTTCAAAGTGCAAAACATGATCTGTGCAGAAGGAAAGCAAACACATTAACAGTATATTAGGTTTGGTGAGCTTGACAGGAAGCTAAAATGACAGCACAGTTCAGGCCCCTGTGACAAGTMCAGAGCTAAAATGATCCCCCTTCTTCTCCAGCTGCACCAGGAGAAGGRATAGTCTCCATGCACACACAACTGAAAGCATCAGTGGCTCAAACTGCAGGTAAGAGCTGACAGGAATCATAGAAAAGAGACCTACCTGAGTGAGCAGCCTCTCTCTCATGGCCTGTCTTAGCAAACCAGCCCTGAGAGAGGTCAGAGAAAGCAAACWGAAGAGCCTTCAYCATTCACCCACCTCAAATTCCACCYRATTCAAAGATCACTAGGCACCACTCTAAACCTYGATTGGTTGAAAGCAGKTYAATGGGRAAAGRAAAAAAGAAGAAAAAAGAAAAGTTTATCAAAATAAAAAAGTCATGAGAGCATGAAATGCTTTGTATTGCTCCATGTGTTCCCTCACTGTCTCCAATGGTAGGGACAATGCTTAGTTCTGACCCATCCCCAGCATGAGTTGGGGTTATCCCTGTTCCAGTAAAAGCAAGGCTTAATAAAAAGGTCAAACTGCTTCTTTATAAATCAGCTTTTCTAAGGGATTTCCCTTCAGTACTGGATTATCAGGCAGTCCTTTTTCTCCCTACACTTATGCCAGTTCTTCAGCAGGGAGGTTTCTTGTCCTGTGCATGGGCAGGGTGASAGGAATCCATCTGTACTGCTTGGGAACAGAGATGCTTTTGCCCACCATGGAGCTGCATGAAGGAATTTGGCCAAGCCCAATATGCCCTGTCACAGCTACAGTAATGACACGTGCCCAAGCCTTTCCAAGCTGCAGCAGGAGAGGAGTGAGGGCCAAGGGAACCACACAGCTTCCCCCTGGGCAGCAGCCAAACCACAGAAACTGCACTCCAAGAGAAACTTGGAGAATCCCTAAAATCTGCTTCACTGAGACAAACACACAGGTTTTTCACACCAGAACACTACACATGCCTTTTCCTTCATTCTGGCATCACTGGATGAAAGCAGAAAAATTGAAATGAAAGTCACCAACCTGTTCAAATTGATTCCAGGTCAAACAAAGAGTGGACACTTACTGATGTAATTTCACAGAGGGTGTTCAAGTTTCTGGAGCTTTCTAGAACTTAGATTCTGTAACTATGGGTATTTTAATCTTAAAGGATTGAAAGTTAATAGAGAGATTGTTTTCTTGATGAGGTCTTGTTTAATGGTTGTCTTTAAAAACAAAATAAACAAAACCCTCCCACCAAACAGCCTCAATGGCTACTTGCTTATCTCATCTAATCTATCAAACATCCATTGCAATCTAACACCTTATTTAACAATGAAAATYGTAACAGCACACCCTTAACAGACATTAGTTTTATTTGCTCAGGTAGTGCAAAGGTTTTCAGTTAAACAATACTCTAGATATAATAACAYCTAGAGAAATTAATTGGGTTTTAAGTAGAAAATTGAAAATAATAATCGTAATAGCAACAGTAATACTAATAATAATAACGTCAATAATAATCTAATGTCAAAGTCTTTTTTAAACCAAAAAATTAAAACAGATGATATCAAGTTCACATACATTTCAGCTCTCTCAAGTTACATAAGTTTGCCAGTTTAAAACCAACTCAGTTCTCTGTTCATTTTTCCTGCAATGAATAACAAGCATTGTCTTTGCATTTTAGACATTAGCATCCTTCATCTGACCTTGTCAAACAGACAATCTAGTAAATACTGTCACACCTTTGAATAGATAAAATTGGCAACAGAGCAGAAATGTGATATTTAGAAACTTGATCCAGAGTTTCTCTTTATAGATCTTCATCTGGATGGCATTCCTACTACAGCCTATAAGTCTGTAGAATTTTTTGTGAGTCAGTTCTGTGCTAACCACAAGGCTGAGAGAGCATCAGCCAGTCAAAAATAAAACTTAAATCATTCTTCATCCTCTTTAGAGAACAACTGCTTTTTCTCAGAAGAGATACAAGCAAAGAGTAATGTACTAAAGATGTATCTACCCAGAAAGATTTACCACTACACCATCTACCAGTTATAGCATACCTTTATTTGTACACAACTGAGACCTATCAATTCCAAAATTATTTAATGGATTTTACCTAAGTTTAATATTGACACCAAATGACAGATTATGTCATTGGATACTTAAAGGACAGCTTCCACTCACTCAGACTTTTGCATATTTGTAATAGTAATTGCCTTATTCAAAAATGAAGCAAAAAACCTGCAATTCTCACTGTTAAGTCTTTTCTGTCCTTACCCTAAAACCTTCATAGGCATTTGGTCTTTAACTCAGCATACCAGTGCTGTGAATATTTCATGCCAACTTCAGCAAGATATTATAAATCAGAGCTGTTAGAGCTGTTACATCAGTCACAAAGTATCCAGGATACCTCCTTCACAGTTATCTTCTGCAGCACTCAGAATAAGGAAATTCCACGTTGCTGGACACTAGGGGYTTATGCACAACTTTATAAAATAGATTTGTCCAATAAGATTACTAACAGATTATTCCCTGCATCCACATCTTCAGCTGGAAGAGACCACATTGGCCAACAAAATCAGGGCTAAACTGTGTGTTACATAAAGAAGTTGTATTAGCTAAGGAAAAGGGTTACATGATATGTTATATAAAGTACATATGCAGTACCATATTGCATCTTCTATACATTAATTACACTCTCATCTTCCATATTGAGCTGACACCTTGAGAACTCAATAATAAGTTGATTGATAGATTACATACTCAGAAGCTATTGAAAATGTATTAAAAATCTCAGATAACTTTACAGAGATCATAATCACTTTCTGTTTAAGAGGTAGGGAACTGSGAATTTTAATTCTGAGCAAGATGTAACACCCACTGACATATTTCCCTATATATGTAGATGTCATCATATCAAGAAATCACCAACGCATTTTCTAGGTATCTTTATCTTCCCCAAGGAAAATTTGGGAGCCTTGACCAGCTTCTGCTGCAAGAGAAACCAGCTCCTCCAAATTCTAGCGTGCTTTTGGTACTGTCAGGTATTCAACCTGGTCAAYATTGTAGTAACTTAGCTGAGACTCCATTATCTTCATGCAGGAGAAGCCAATTCTTTCTTACCACAACTCATTTTATCCAGTTTTTACCTCGTGTGCAACTTGAATTGGTTAATAGCTTTCTTGCCAATTACTCTATTGGTTAGTAAAAGGTATTCTATTTGTCTATTCAAATATCTCTATTATTGGGTTGTTTAAATATTTTCTTTGCTGATTCTCATGGGACAAATCCCTTGTTATTGCAGGTGCATTTGTTTTTCAACCCATGAATAGTTTGTTATGCTAACGCRTTTTCATACCAAGATTGTTTTCGCAAGGGAACTTGCAAATTACTCAGAAGAACTGACAGRCTAACTTTGGCAATTTAGCAGAGCAGGCCTGATTTTATAAGGCCTTTCTTTTACAATGCTTTTACCTGTCACAACAGGTCAATACATTCCAAGTCTTACAAAATAAGCATTCAGTGTTTTGCTRTTTGTTTTGGGATTTGGTTGGGTTGTTTGGGGGTTTTTTGTTTGGTTTTTTTTTTTGTTTGTTTGTTTGGTTTGGGTTTTTTTTGTTTGGAAGGTTTTTTTGGGGGGGGGAGCTTTTTTGTACACAAGTATTACAGTGTAAGTTCTTTCATCCAATTATTGCCATACTAATATTTCAAATACTTCAAATTAAAAGTATTTGAAAAAGACACCGCAAGCATCACATGCAATATGGGTGTGACATTTAAGCACTGCTTAGGGAAACAGCAAGCAAACAATTCTTGCCATAGGGTTGGGAGGAGGTGTTTTGTAGGGAGTGTTAAGTTTGCTCATTTAAAGTATTCAATCTGTAGGCGTGATTGTGAGCAATTTGTTTCAACAGATAAGCATAACAATAAAACTTCCAACATTTTGGTGATGAGGATTTCACAAGCTGACCCTTTTCTCTAAAACACACTTCGGACTTTTTATTGTTAAAAGAACAGTTTTGTTCAGAAACACAAGGTTCAGCAGTGGCTTATTTGTCAGTAGTCYTTCATAAAAGTTTAAAYTGAAGAGGTTTAAATCAAATACTTCTATGAAAGTTTAATGTAGCTCAGCCTCACCGTATACGTGACTGTTTAGCATGAGGAGGCAGGGCCTGTGGAACAGCAGCCCACGCACAAGCTCAGCAGCTGAACTCTCTTACTGGAAGAGAAAGGGGGAGCTGCATTTCTGCCCTTACTGCTGCCAGAAACGTCTCTCTTTTCCTGAATTACCCTTGCGATGCAAAATTCCTTCCACTGGGAAAGAAACCCCAACCTCCAAGGGCTCTGCACAGGCACAGCCACTGAGCATTAAGTTTATACTTCACCAGCCCCACCACATTTCACCTTTCAAAGCAAACAAAATAATCAAAAGTGCAACCGAAAGTCCCTACAGGTACTATGGGTTACCATGCCCTTCTCATCTGATCAAGAAATAGCCCTGCTGCAGCTGGACTTTAATATCCACGTTCTCAGTGCCTGATTAGCTACYCTGAATACTTTAAAGCCCTACCATGTGCTCTCACAGGAGCACAGCACCACCAAATGCCATAACAGACCCACATTGTCCTTCAGTCAGTGCTCAGTTGGTTATCATACAGGCTGTACTCAGCACTTCCACCCTTAGGGAACAGAATATTCCCAATAGTCATAGTGGAGTAGTAATCCTAAAAGGCCAAAACTACACATAAACACTTTTCCCAACTACTTTTCTTACTTCAACCTCCACAGAAAAAAACAGGGGGAGACATTTCTATTATTTATGCAAATAGAAACATACACGTACCTGTGCGTGGGTTGTGTTGTTAGTTAAGACTTGCATCTATCTTTTTTTTTATTTTAGCTCTGTGCTTTCTTGTTGAAAGCCTGTTGAAGTAATCAAGTTAAAAGTCAAGAACAACGTGATCTACCTCAAGCAAYACTCATAATAATGATGTTGGAAATTATACAACTTTTACATTTTTTTACATAACTTAATTCAGGGGTTTGTTCTCCTCTGTTCAGGGGGAGRGGAATTGAAGTTTCTCTTTACAAGACACTTCACCGGGGTTTWAAACTTAAAATTCTGACATCCRGATTGGGAGTAGCCAGAAGATACACGAGAGATAAGCAAACATTAACGACCATTAYCCCCGAACATCACCCCCTGGCAAGGCCAGAGGCACCTGGGCTGGGAAAAGATCGATAAGAGAACTGGAGAATCAGGACCAAATTAGCACTGAAGGCGAAGGGATCAATAACCAATAAGAGATCGAATACTAAGCACTGTGTAATTTAAGACCAAKGAACAAGAATTTMTTTGGGTTTTRTCTGTATAAATGTGTGAGAAGTTCTGATAAGGAATAACGTGTGAAGAAATGATTTTCACTGCACGACCAGACTTGTGTGGATTAAACTACTTCTATTRYACATCCTGGCCAGAATAAAGTAATGCATTAATTCTCAAACGTTAAAAAACATTGTTGGAGAGTTTTTGGTTTTCCCACAGTTTCGGTGACAATGAAACAGCTCGTCTACTGCTAGAAGCCATGTTCACTCCTCCCTGTAGGAAGAACAGTCACGTWGGACAGAGAAAAGAAGAAATGCTGGACAGAAGAGCTGGGCAGAAAGGGAGGCTCCTGCCTACCCCTCAGCTCAAAAGGGRTAACAGATATAAATTCACCTAGGAAGATGGGTGAAGAATAAAATACCTACAAGAAWGGATGACTACAGGAAAAGCCTCAGAAAGCTGCTGTTACGTCTCACTCCTTCACAGATACCTAGCAAATATCCCCTTTGAAGCTATACCCATCTTGTCCTGTCCCCATCCTACCCTACTCAAGATCCAGGTATGCACAGAAGTTTCTGTCAGTGTCTGTCCAACAAATATTGTGTTTTATATAAACTTCTCTCTGTCTCTGTTGGCAGGCAATCACAGAACCTGGAAAGGATTCTCCAGCAGAAGCTAAACTCAGCTGGTCCTGGGAGATGTGATCCAAAGAGGAAAAGAGGTGCTGTAACCAAGTGGAATTAAAAGGAGAAGTGACAGATCACAAGTATAGCTCCTTCAGAACAGTATTAAAACACATASGCAGGAATTTATCCAAGAATCCATACTCTTGCCTACCCAGCGGTAAACTCACATATCATATTGAATGTATTCACTTCTGCAAAAGGTATCTGAATGCTCTCCACATAGAGCTCTTCCCTCCACTCCCCCCTGCTATTTTCCAGCCCAGCCACTCCAGGGCAGAGATCTCAGTTGATAGGACCTGTTTCCAAAGGCAGTCGGGTATCACACTGCCCACAGGCTTCAGCAGAGCTGGGTCACTGAAACCTTCCAGGACAGGTAACACCTACAAAGGGCATTTRAGTACCTCAGCGTCTTTCAGTTTGCTGAGATGTAGCTTCTGGCATTATTCTTTACCTCAGATTACCTGTCAAAAAGCAGCTTTAATCAATAGATAATACCATTTAAAATAAATTCTAATAAATKCACATTCCTTGGCTGTTCACTGATYTRTCTTGTCTATCTAAACTTCTGTTGCATAACTCTCTGGTCTGAATTCTTCACTCTGTTATGCCACCTTTACACCAGGAAATATTTTTGTTCACTACTTTCACTTTATGCGACTTTCTTAAAGCCAACTATATTTCTAGAGTAAAAGATTTTAAGTTCAGTGCCTCCAGCAGTAWTTCTCCATTCATTTTTAGCAATAAGCCACATTTAAAAAATTAAAGGAATGRAACATGAGGGAGAAAAAAAGAACAACCAAACTTCTCTAGTCTGGCACAAGGCTTGCAATATATGCCCATGATATGTGGTGCTTCCTCAAAAACCTCTGAAGGTGTCAGATTATACATCTAGAAGGAGAAATAGGAGCACACCATTCATACAAAATTAAGTTTCTCTGTGAAAGCTGCTCATTCTCAAGTCAGTGAAGCCAAAAGTTCAACAGTGAAAGGAAGAAAACAAAAATAGAAACAATCTGATAATTATGAGAACTTGAGAATAAAAGGTATAACTGAGATGGAACAGAACAAAAGGGGAACAGCAGCTCAGGATGAAAAGAAAACAAAGGAGCAGAAGGTCAGGAAGCAGCTGGGAAGCTCTGGGACATAGATTCATTGCCTCTTAATTACTTAATGCAACAGTGACTGGTTTAATTGTATTCACTGCTACTGCCCCTTTCTCTTTACAATTTACTCTTTGAAATGCTACATCAGGCCACAGCAAACTCTCAGAACAAAGCCTGTCGTAGGAGTAGTCTTCACAACTTTTTAAAATGTCATCTACAAACGAAACRAGTAAAGCTGTACAGCCTCACGTAGGCATAATGAAATGTTAGCCTCCTGTTCCTACTTGCCACTCAGAGGTTAAGGTTCACAGAACCACATAGGAAGAACTTGATATGGCCACTACCTTTTAACTAAGAGAAAACAATGCATTTACAAACACAAATGAATCATTATCCAAACAAATGTTTAGAACGTGGCTCAGAAAAAAAAAAGATCAAAAAGGCAGCAGAGCTTAAAAAAAGAATCCTGTTACAGACTTAAATAACTYCATTTGAACAGTGAGCCTTTTAAAAATAATTATCTGATAAAAMAGAAAACTTTCCAAACATCRCTTTCGGCTAAAATTTTAAAATGTTGTACGATTCAGGGCATTTATACCACAYCCCCTCCCCTTCCAATGCCTTCTTTCTGGATATTTAACCTTATAAATCCCTTGTCCCTTTTTAAACTGGAATGAAGCAGTGCCTAAGAGCTGTGTCAAACACCAGCTGGCAATAGGTCAACCGASACACTGGAATTTTGGGCAAGAGWAMCATCGTTTTAACCACCTAAGAGTTAAATGCAGTCACACTGATGTCCTTTCCCGTACGGTAACGCTCATTCGGAATAGCAAAGGGAGTTTTTTCCCCGCAATTAGTGTAAAGCAGGCACGTCCACGCAAGCCCGTGCAGGATGCCCGCGGGCAGGGCGGCTGGGAACAGCCTTTGGCGCCTCCGGAGGCGCGGCGGGAGCGGCCGCGGCGGTGCCGGCCCTACCTGGGCGGGGGAGATGCCGAACGCCTCTGCGATCCGGGCGTACAGCTCGCGGGCGCTGCCGAAGCCCTCCACGCGGCCCGTGGGGCTGCCGTGCGCCAGCTGCGTGTGGAAGTGCAGCCGCGACGCGCCGGCCGACGGCGCCGGGGCCGCCGCGGGGGCCGGGGCCGCCGCCTCGCTCTCCACCAGCTTGAAGGTCTCCTTGGACTTGTCCTTCTTCTTGCTCCTCAGCCCCAGCGGCATCTTCCGCGCCGGCCCCGGGCTCCTGCG
>CADDXX010000485.1:109560-257484 GCA_902810485.1 Alauda arvensis
CGGGCGGCCCGGGGCTGCCCTGCCTGCGCTATTCCGCTGCTGCCTCCGCCGCTGCGGGGCCTTCASCCACCTTCCACTCACTAGGCAGAGATTTCTGCTCACTGCCAACTACTGACTGGTATGGATTTATATCCAAGGACTTCAGGCAACTCTTTCTCATTTATCACAGACTATCTACAAATCCCTAAGGGTTACTGAAGCAACAGTAACATAACCAAAGTTTAAGAGGCTTCCCACTGTRCTGGACAACAGCTCCGAAATACTGAGATTTAACACAGAAAATACTTTTCAAGTATTTGTAATATTTAATGAATTAAAATGTTCTCTCTACTGTRAAATAGAGCTACATGTTGTAGATGTTCACATTACGGGAGACATCTGTGCGCCAAAGTACCCACAGTCACCTCAGTGGAACTGCTCAATTTTCAGTAGTGCACTGAATCTACCCAAGAAGTGAAGAGTGCAAAATTCATGAGGTAACATTCAACACTTCTAAAGGAAACTGATCGAAAGGCACAGAGAGAAGCAGCACTGCCTTACCACATCTGACTTTCAGACTAAAAAAGACAAACCATTGCAGAGAAAAAGRATTCTGGCACATGGAGTCAGATCAGGCAAGCAGAGACAATGCACTGCTGTGAGGCAGCCCTGAGTCAAAAGTTCTTAGCAGATCTTATCAGAGCACCTCTGATTACATGAAATTACGTACAGATTTTAAACTGCTTATGCTGTAAAAAAGCATAAGGTAAAAAAATGTTCTAAGCCAATCTGACTTGAGCTTTCCCAAGATAGCATGTAGCAGATTTAAACGAGTGCTCAAAAATGGCTTTTATCCAGTTCTAGTAGGAGACAATTGGATTCAATATTGTCATTAATTTTATAGGAATTTCCATCAATAAAAACCTCAACACAACTGCACAATAAACTTGCACTTTAATAGTTGRCTGTCCAGTTCAGTTTGAAACCACAAAACTGAAGGCTCCTCTGAATTTGCAGAACTGTGTGTATTTTTTCCCCATTACTTGGAATGCAATTCAGACAGCATGCTTGGCATTCATTGGATGACATTGCAGCGAGAAAAAATGAGATATTAACTAACAGTACCAAACTATTCATGYTCATCTTCATATTCAGAGGGTTTTGCTGGTTTTCAATTTTAAATAAGTAACTTATTTTAAAAGAAGCCTTTTCCCATTTACTAAAATGGACTATAAAGGAATTGGTGACAAGTACTGATTTCTTTTCTTGTGAAAATATAATTGAATCTTAAAACACACTAAATACTGCTTATTAATAATTTCATTAATGAGATTTACTAAATGAACACAGTCACATTTCCACATACACAGAGGTTGTGCACATTTATTTTAAAATTATTTTGTGGACATTAACAGTCCTAATTTAGGGATCTGTTGAAAAACTTTCTTCAGTGGAAGTGTGTTTCCATGTTTCATGTGGAGGTGGATGGAGAAAAACAGCTCAAGTTGATACAAAAACTATGCTGATCCTATCTACAGCTTGGAGCAGTAACATCAGGTTTAACAGTGGAAAGAAAAAATAACGAGGCCAATGGAGCTGATCGAATAAACTGCAGACACAAACAGGATGGAGCATGTCTATGCCATCATTAGTTACATCATGTAACTAATGAAATCTTTTTCATGACATTTAAATTGGAGGAAGATGACAGAACACATGCCTCATTATTTTCAAAACCCAAAGGTAGAGAAGCATCTACATGAAATTGCCATAGCAGTCCCCTGCTGTGGAAGGAAGGGTRAAGTGTTCAACACTCAATTTCATCTCTGTTACTGAAAACGTACTTTACCATGGACTTGTTTTTATTTTCCCTAATCTACAAGTAGTATTTATYAATATTGTTTGGTTCATGGATTAGCAGTTTCAATGATTTAGATTTGATCAGCATAACACAATGCTGACTGGTTAGTTTGTTGAGCTGTACATGAGTCAGTCTGCTGAGAACCTCAACGAAAAGAAGGCTGTAATGGACAGAAGACACTTTCTCCAACTATAACCAATCCTGTTTCCAGATTCCCGATGTGCACCCTCTGAGGAAGTATCTGCCTACACTAATCAATGCACAGTAAAACGAGATCAATCAATCCAAATGAGCCACCAGCAACTCAGGATACTAAAGATGCAAAAATTACTTCAAATAAACTTTTTAAAGAGAGTTAACAATTTAAATCAAACTGCTACTTCCCTGGGTTTTAGAAAGAAAAATAAACCATGTACTTAAAAAAATTGATTAGCTCCTTTTATCCTGAGTATATTGCACACTATAGGCTACCCAATCTTCAGTTTGTCACACATAACACGTAGGATGAAAGAATCATGGCATGCAACAGCCATAAAGTTTGTGGARAATGGATGTGGAAAAAAGTCACGTTGCTGGATATGAAATGCCCCATCAGTGAGTGTTTCAGTACACATGGGCCATCTATCCTTATTCAGGGAAATGCTATATGGCATTTCAGGTGCTGGTTGTGTGGTGGTAGGGGGTTTGGAATGCAGGGCAGCAGGGCTGTGAACGTGGCAGTTTGTCCTTGATAAAGCAGTCAAGCATGACTAACAAGGTTGTTATACAGCTCCTCCCTTGGGTAAGMCAGTAATTCCAGGGCAACAAGCACAGGGCACTTATACCTTCTACACYCAAGGGGATCAACAGTACCTCTCTATTTTCACTGTTTAAATAATAGAGCAATTAACTGGAGAAGCCTGAAGGAAACAAATCATGCCATCCAACAAGTCTATTGCTGAGCAATCTGACAAACGAAGAGTTGAGATTCTGCACCTCATGAGGACATTAGTGCTGCTATTTGCTCAGTTTGGATGCTGAACAGTAAGTGGCTATATGACAAATGCCCTGGCTCTATAGGATGTGTTCAGTAAGCAATGTAGTAAGAACTACTCATGTCAGCTGCAAAAGAGGACTAGCATTTATTGACTGGAAAAGTAAAATTAYCTCTTATTTACAGTATCATGTTCACGGCCCCTGTTTTTTAGGTTTAACACATAAATTCAAGTGCACAGATTTTCRCCTTAAGTTATAGCAAATTTCACTGTTTAAGGAAAACCTATTTGACCCCAAAAAAGTCTGCTTCTGGTTGAGTCAGACTAGCATGTAAGATGCACATACTAGAAGAGAATGAAGTGCATTTGTTCAGCACACCACAAATAGGCTTCAGGAAGCTTTCAGCTACTACAAAAATGGCTGGGTGAAAGAATGGAATGGTAACTCCCTCATGACAGCAGAAAGCTGTGGAGCAAGCAGAGTACCACTGCATGGCAGGAAGGAAAGGGGGCTGTAATGTAGCTTTACCTACACTTTCAACAGCTTGAGGTTATCCAAAGGCTTGATGTTGCTGAGATTATAAAAGGATCTTTAGAAGCARAGGTTTTCAGACTTGCTGGATGAATTCCAAAGTAACTAAATGACTTTTACTTTCTATGGCACCTAAGCCACCTTCAAGAGATCAAAAACCCATCCCAATTTCAYGAATGACCATTTTATTTTCATGTATATCAGTAGTTACAAATATAGTAGTTGACCGAGTATTTGCTTCCTTCTCCCAAGTAGCTTTATTAAATAATCAAGTGGGTTTTAAAACATAGCTTTTAAGCACATTTTTGATTAGAAAAATATTTTTTGTGAATCCTGGATTAGATAGATATTAATGCTTCCTCTCGTATTGTGAAGTACATGCTGGTTTCTGAAACATATACTTTGTTACCTCTCCATAAGAAAAGAAATACAAGCATTTATTACCAGTCTTACAAGTTTTATATTTTGAGCATGAAAACAGTTGGAAAAGTTTAGTTTGCTATACACATATATATATATATATACACCTCTAAATACACAAGATACTGCAATTCCTCAATTTAACACTACTCCTCTTACCTGAAGATGGTTACAAAAAATAGTCCTAATTGCTGTAACTTTTTTTTTTTTACAAGTTGGATATGGTTACAAGATCCTGGATTACAAAATGCTTGATTTCATTAGCTTTTAAGCTGACAAATAGGTATTTTAGGTTGATATGCTTTAAAGCCATGTAGCTTGTAGCATTTGTCATCATAACAAAATATAAGAGAAAGTTAAAAACCAACTTTACACTTTTTACTTAAAAACCACATAAGAAATGCAATACGGAACAGATTGAAATGGAAATTTTTTCAACAAACAATATATAGTATTAACAATATGCAGAAGCACTAAGCAGCAATTTTTTTTCTTTGTGATACTGCTCCAGCAATTGTTTACTTCTTGTTGATGTAGGACTACAACTGATACTGCATGAAGACATCTGCAGTTCAAAAATTGACTTGAACAATACCCCACAGAAATTCTATTCCATTAAGTAAAAGAAATTGGATTATTCTTACACTTATTAAAAATTATTGTAAATTAAATCCCAACTTCTGTACGATTTACTTTCCTGCAGAGTCACATATATAACACTGCTATTTCTTAGGCTACCTAACAGAACAGGTAACCTCTAAACTTCCACAGGCAAAAGGCTGACAGCAWATCTTGAARTATTTTCTTATGAAAAACAACAACAAAAAAAATCCTAAACCCCAAAACCTYTGAAAYTGTTGTTAAAGCACTGTATTATGGTTTTAAACTCAAGTAGTAAAGCATGCCCACAAGGCATTTCTTTCACCAATACCATGCTGCAACCAAGGGAACCAGCCCTATTACTGTATTATAAAACTAGAGTATTACAGAGGGCTCTCCATCTCTYTATGTACCTTGTAACTCTAGAGACAACTAACTCATATTTGAACTTAAAAAAAAAAAACAAACCCTCTATTCAAGCATATGAAAGTTTCCGGGCAACCCCTATCCCACACTGACTGTAAACAAACTTTGCTTTAGGTAGGACCTAGCTCTTCCTTTTTCATGGGAGTAAATTTTGGCCTGTGAAAATAATGAATACTTGAGATCAGCATGATCTTTAAATACCTGCCCATGCCAAATGCTTTTATGGGGTTCTTTGTGCATCCTTCCAACCTGGCACAAATCTGCTCCCTAGRGAGTTGTCACATGAGCACCACCAGCTTTGGCCTAAGCCTCATTTACAGAACATGGCCCACAGTGAAAAATGCCAAGCACAAATTCAGAGTAATTTTGCTTACAAGAAACCTCTTGGCATCATGTAGTCCAACACCCCTGCTCACACATGGTCAGCTGGAGCAGGCTGCCCTGCACAATGTCCAGTCAGGCTATGAATATCCAGGGATAGCAACTCCTCAAACTCTCTAGGAAACCTGTTCCAGTGTCTGGCCATCCTCTCAGTAAAAAGGTGTGTCCTTGTGTTCAGATGGAATCCCTAACTAACTTGTGTCCATTTATTCCTGTCACTGAAAGCTACTGAGAAGAGCCTGGCTCCTCCATCTTCATTTCCTACCACCAGGTGCCAAGATGTCCCCCAAGTCTTTTCCTTCCCAGGCTGGCAAGTTCCAGCTCTYTCAGCCTCTCATACACGGTCTTGTGCTAGAGCTGCTCCACTTAGTTTATATCCTTCAAGTACCAGGGAGYCCAGTACTCCAGATGGATCCTCATCAGTGCTGAGAGTAACGAGGAAGGATCAGTTCCCCTCACCTGCTAGGAAAGCTTTAGCCTCCGTTGCCACAAGGCTGCATTGCCAGCTTACAATCAGTTTATCGACAGTTTGCTGGTCAGTTCTCTCCAATAGAGCAAAAYTTTGAATTCCCCCTTACTGAACTTCATGAGAATCCTCTGCCCAGTCCTTCAACTTGTCGAGGCCTGTTTGAAAGGCAGTACATCAGCTGGTGGCACCAGTTACTCTTCCCATTTATATGATTTATAAACTCCATCCCATAATTCAGGTCATTAATGATGCTGACTAATATTGGCTCCAGTACTGAGCCAGAGGACACACCACTATTGACTTGCCTCCAACTGGACTTTGTGCCACTGATTAAACCCCGTGCCCCCTTATTCAGCCAGCTTTTAATCCATCCCACTTTCCTCTTGTCTAACCTGTATTTTATCAGTCTGTCCACTGATGTAAAAGGTAAACACATACTGTTCTCCCAACATCCCCAAACTCACTGTAGATGGCAGTAAGCTTGGTCAAGCAAGATTTCCCTGTTGTTGATCTATGTTGACTACCCCAAAATGCTTTCCAGGAGGATTCTCTTCCATCATATTACTCAGGGCTTAGGTGAAGCTGATTAGCCTGTAGATTCCCAAGTCTTCCTTCTTGGTTTTCTTGAAGAGTGGCATTTTCTCTTTTCCAGTCTACCAGAACATCTCTCAATCTCTCTGGCCATTCCAAGATGAACAAGAGCAGCCCTGCAATGGCATTAGCCAGTTCTCTCAACACTTGGGTGCAATCTGTCAGGCTCACTGACTTCCAGGTAAAGTGCATCCTAACCCAGTCCTCCRCCATCAAGGTTCCAGATTTCCCCTGGAGTCTCTGGGGCCTGGAATTCCTGCATGTTTTACTGGCAGTGACTGATGCAAAGGCAGCACTGAGTAGCTCAGCCTTCTCCGTGTCATGGCTCACCAGCTTCCCTGCCCCACTCRACAGCAGGCTCACCCTTTGCTGTTCATGTCCCTTCCTGCTGTTCTGCCCGAAGGCTGAGGAACTACACCACAGCAAATGGCCACTCTGGCTCCTCAGGCCCTGTGCCCTTTGCCACACACACAATGCAGTCCTGAAACTTCTGGGGGCAATAAAGAGAAGGTTTTCATTGCTCAGGGGGGCTGTCCAAGAGTCCAAGGTGATTTTTCTGGCCTATGCTTTGTGCAGTGGAAGGCAACATACTGAAATSATCTCTCTCATGTTTTGCTCTTTAAAATATTTATACCTTTGTGTATTTCTACTACGATCTCAAATTTCTGTGTAACTSTGTAATGTTATAGACATGGTGAGGATATAAGAAAAATYGTACTTGGATGCTCAAGTACTTTATCAGAAATATGCACTGACTTTGTAAAAAAATTACTGCAATTACATAAAGCAAAATAATGACTMAACTTTGCTGATCAGGAAGATGTAAAACAAAATGAGTGGTTTTCCCTGTAATTTTTACTGCAGAATTCACCTGTATGACTTTTACTGAAACCCTTTTCTTCTCATGCAGCATTACAGTATTTTCCCCCCACCCATCCCACAAAACAAAAAAAAAAAAAAAAGATTCCACTAGGTGTTACAGATTGCACTTTTAAAGCACAGACTCGCCAGTCTTCTGCATTTCCAGTGTCCTATTTTAATCTGTTGACATACACAGTCTTCCATTTTATGAAACTGGAAGATTTCGCCTAAGTACTTCTTTTGATGCTGGAGAAATGTTATCTGGGAAAATTACTTCAAACTCTATAATTAAGTCTCCACGCTGGTCAGGATTTTTGGGAAATGGCAAACCATAGCCTATGATCCTTCTTCTCATCCCAGGCTTTACCACTTCATTGACTGTCATGGGTATGGTTCTTCCTTCTATCGTTGGCACATTGAAAGAGCTGCCACACAAAGCCTAAAGAAAGATTATGAGAAAAAGAAATTGGTCAGAACTTTTTTGTACTTATAAATGAATTTGGATTATTTAAAAGTGACTAGAATTCTAAACAGCATTTCTCCTGTGCAATTCTGAGCAGTCAGAATTTAAATACAATAATCCTTTTAAAAAGAGAAAATTTAATTAGTCATTGAATATCAYAGAATTTATGAATGTTACACAATGGAGGGTAATTGAGCTTGTATGGCCTTCAAAGACTTTACTGAACAGTAAGAGAGCTGAGCAGAGTGAACTCCTCACTCATAYTTCTCTACAGATGCCAGTCTCCTACATTTCCATCGGAAATTTAGAATCCCATTTCCTTTTTTGTTTGTTTACATTGCACAGGACCTCTTTTCTAACATGTTCTCAACCTCTATCATATCGAATTTCAGAATAACATTTAAGTCTCTATAAGAAGAGGCATATCAAGTTCCACAGCTGTCTTATGTGAATATTTGTGGTRCCTAAAGAAATCCAAACAATAATTTTGTTGCACCAAAATCAGAACGTTTCAGATGTTCTGCTTTATCCAACAGTTTATTTTCATTACTAGGATCTCTGAGAATAAGATTCTGATTCCTTCAACTTCACCTGATTCAGCACACTTAGTCTACACTGATAATGTCAAATTTGCATAACAATGCAATGAGTCTAAATAGGCTTTTATCTGTGAAGGAACTGTATTACCTACATTAACATTAAATATTGTCTTATCTCCCTCCCTCCCTACTTTTGGTGCTTCACCTCAGTTCACGCTTATTATAGAATCCTTTAAGGTAGCTTAAYTTACAAAACCTTATAATGAAAGCAAGAGTTTATTTCTACACCTGATACTAATTAAGAAGAAAAAATAAGTTACACACACTCAGCTACATCTTTTAAATGATAATTATGTTCAGACTCTTAAGAACTCCAGGAAGATGTCTTTAACTTTTCCTTCAGAAAGCCAATTTGTATTGACTTGGAATTGAATTTTAAAAAGCTATACCATTTTTGTTGTTATATACAGCCCCTCTTACACCTGTTCACAGTTATTTATCTTCATGAAATCAATCTCTGTGTAGTTTGAAATCACAYTGCAGTAACTTACAAGCTAAAAAGGGAGACTTTGTTAGCAATGAAAATACTTAAGACATTTCTAGTWTGTCCTACAGAAGTAGCAATCATATCACAGCAGCAAGGAGCATACTACAGGACGTATTTCTTGGTTTGCATTTGTCACTTCAGCCTAATACATCATTAGCTAGAAAGGTTATATAGCTCAACCTTTATTCTTACCCTYCCACCCTTAYCCTCTGCTGCCTCTATAGTAAACAGCTTGAAATAATATTCYATTTTTATAAAAACAGCTATTGTTTCCACTATAAATGACTGTGCTCTTCAGCCACGAAGTGAAACTATTTTAAAAAAYCACCCAACCTCCAAATCCTCAGATTTCACAGATACCATACAGCTTTAGCCATTGTATCTTATTGTAATAACATCAAACATTTAAAGTTCTACCACAAGAGAAACTTACCTCCCTTAAGCTGATCTTAACAGGATAGACAATATTTGATCCATCTCTCTTGAAATGAGAGTGAGGTTTATCTTTAATGATAAAAACAATATCAGCTGGAATTGTGTTGGGTGTTTCATCACCTTCTTTTGGGAAAGTGATCTTGGTGCCTTCTTTCCATCCTCTTTTTATCTCAATAGTAAGGATTTTGTCCTCTGTTCGGACACTTCTGCCATCTGGGTTGAGCCTTTTACGTGAAATCCTCATTCTTTTCGTGCAGCCATGATAGATCTCTTCCAGTGACACTTTCAGTTCATGGATTACAGGGGGATCTTGTTTACGACGTAATTGGCTGCCAACTGTATTCCTTTCCCTTGGAAAACCATTCATACTAAAACTAGAGAAGGATCCAAAGGGATCACCATCCACCTCCATGTCTTCAGTGTCTCTGCCACCAGGCATCCTCCTCCCAAAGAAGATCTCAAAAGGATTTGTGCCACCAAAGAAAGCTGCAAACGTAGCATGCGGGTCGCCATGGAARGAGTACCGGAAGGTACCGCCCTGGCCATCAGATCCTCCAGCTCCTCCTTTAAGACCTAAATAAGAAAAATAAGCAAAGTTTAAAACARATTGGGTATTAGTATAAGCTTTCCTGCTGTACAGTGTAATGGTATCAGGACTGATGAGTCAGAAAGATATTTGCAGTTGAGTTAAAGGTCTGCTTTTCAAGGAGGATTCACCGTGAGAATATGAGGTACTAAACAGCAATAGCTTGAACAGCAACAAAATTTCTGAAGCTCTAGAAAGACTGACTTCAGAAGAACAGGTATTCTGACAGTGCCAATTTTACTTCATGTGATTGAAACCAGTTAATTTAATGAATTAGCATCTTAAGACCAGAAGACAGGTTTGCTTGATTTGATCTCTTCTTGTTCTGCAAWGTGTCTTGGGAATTGCATCCTTCTCCAAAGTCATTTGTAATTACTCACAAGCATATGCAACATATTCCATAGCCTCTATAGCTCAGCTGCAACTGTTTAATTACTGTTTTACTAATTTTCCTGCAATTTGTTTTGAGTAAAAGATAACATGCCAATACCCAAGCACATATATGCTTCCTTAATATTCCGTTTAGAATCCCATAATTATCACACCTTGTGCTCCTATGATACAAAACAGGTACAAATCCTGGGACCTCTCCTCAGTGCAGCCACAAAACAAAAAAGCCATCACAAAACTTACTAAGATCCATTTGGATACAAAATCCTTCTATACCCTAYCACTGTTTCTGTGCAAAAAAACAGAAGGTTCTCAATAGCTTTGTTCTATCTTTCACATGGAGAGATCTAAACCTTATTTCTTACTGACAAGAATTCTCACTGAAAATTCAGTGAGAATTCAGAGTACTTCCTGCGCTCCCGGTCCAAACCAAGCTAAAATAATTTTTTTTAAATGCTTCTTTCCCAACAGGTGATCAAGTATTTCCCTGTAACAGTGCTCTTCTGCACTAACCATTTCAGGGTACTTTCTCAAACCACTGGAAGACTGAAAGTCTTCTTCAGAGACTTTTATCTCCAAACTTACAATGYTTGGTTTTTTAATTTGGTKTTTTTTYAGTCTCAGACCAAAAACTACAGCTGCTATCATTTTATAACCATAGAAAAATGAGGGCTTACATTATGAGGGAAGCATTCTATAAATTTGAAAGAGGGGTTTGTTGGGGTTTTTTTTTAGCTCAGTGTTCTCATGCATAACCTTAATGTTGGGTACCAACACTAACTGACCACGACATTAGAATGCTTTCCCCATTTCAATACCAGAGCAGAGCAGAAGTACTTAGAAACTATAGTACATCCTTCTGTCACACTGCTGTTAATGCCAAACATTCAATCAGGGGGTTCAATCTGTRATAGCAGAAGGACACCTCCTGGAATAGCTAGCCTGAAGTTACTGAAGGTACAGCCAGTTCCTGGCTGTAAAAACACTTACGTTTCCTCCTTCTTACAAACCCCAACCCTCTGCAGTTCTCTTACAAAAACTAATTACACTCTTAGAGGAGCTCAGAGAATAACTGAGGCACCRGGAGATATTTCCACATTCAACATTCTAAAATATCATACTTTACATCTTTGCCCAAAATGCTAAATACTGCTATTTAAGTGTCCTCCTTTATAATTGTAAAAATCGTGGCCCTGAGCTAACAGCAAGGAGCAGCCCTACTTGTCACAACGGAAGTTATTTTAAATGGAATTCCTGATACCATACACATTTGTGGGAAGGGATGTTAATGACTTCCTCTGTTGCTCAATCATAAGACTGAAAGTCATGTCGGTCAAAAATGAAGAAAAAAAAAAAATCATCCTCTGCAGATAACCATTTTAGGATAAATGTGACATTTCTGAGGGCTCATTTTCTTGGCATGTTATCACTGTTTACAATTAAAGCTAAAAAATTGTACTGGTATTTCRTGACATCAGCCAAATTCTTTCCTCTCCAGGCACGAAGCCAAGGACAACTACAGGCTGGACACCTGGGCTTCTGCTCAGAAGGACTGCTTTGCCTAGATCAAGCAGATTGCCCCTTAAGCAAAAATTAAAGAAAAGAATACATGCCTTTTGAACTGCATCTCAAAAACTGCTCTGGCAAGGGAAGGCAGCAGTAAGAGATCACAGAAAGCTATTTATGGGTGRTAGAAACTTTCTGTTCAGTAACTTTTTGCCTGTCAGGTATTTAGGGTTTGCAAAAAAAACCCCACTAAATTAAGAAAATAAAATTTTACCAGCATTAAAGCCTAGCAATGCATTTCATACTTAAAATCTCACGAGCCAAACAAATACATTGCCTAAAGATGAACACATACCATGTCTTTATAYATTTATAAAGTGACAAATCAAAGCATAACAGAGACATACATACCTTCCTCCCCAAACTGATCGTAAATGTCTCTCTTTTTGGGATCACTCAGCACTTCATAAGCTTCTGCAACCTCTTTGAATTTTTCTTCTGCATGGGGAGATTTGTTCTTATCCGGATGCCACTTCAATGCTTGTTTTCTGTAAGCCTTTTTGATATCCTCATCAGAAGCCCCCTTTTCAATTCCCAGGATAGAATAGTAATCTTTCCCCATCCTGAGCGTTGGAGAAATTCAGATTTTCCTTGCTGTAAAGAAAGCAGCGTCCAGTGTCTTAGCAAGGTGGAGATGCTAGAGAAGGAAAAATAAAAATCAAACTGTGAATTGAAACAGAGCTGCTACAAAACAACAAACTCTACAATACATTAAAGAAGGAGCAGACTCGTTTATAAAYGATTACACGCTGGGCACGGCACAGCCCTCGGGACCCTCCCACCCGCAGGACGTGTCCGCGCTCTTTCTAGAACGCCGAGCCCCGGGACGTCACTTCCCCGCCCGCAGCGCTTTCGCTGCCGCGCGCCTGCGCACAGCGCTCAGCGCCTGTGTTCCTGTCCCGCAGCGCTCAGTCCCTGTCTGTGTCCCTGCTCAGCGCCTGTGTCCCTGTCCCGCAGCGCTCAGTCCCTGTCTGTGTCCCTGTCCCGCAGCGCTCAGTCCCTGTCTGTGTCCCTGCCCCACAGCCCGAGTTTAAAGGTTACAGCGCAGCGACCCCAGTCAGTGCCTTTCACCAACAGCAGAACCCAGCCCGCTCTGAGGGCTTATCTGCTCCAAGAGACAGGCTGAAGCCCATCTAGAGTAATTATAGCATTTTACTTCACTGTTTCTATAGGAACAGCTGTACATAACTCTTTTCCAAATATATCACCACGGAGCTGGACCCTTTCCAGCAAAGGCTAAGAAGCATTTTACACCCAAATCAACAACAAGCTTCAGAAAGCAAAATTTTMGTTTCTTTAAAAATAAAATTAAGCCATCCTCAACGACAGCAGACCATAGCTGTGTATTATTAAGCAGTAAGAATGACTCTGAGCAAAAAAATCTASCACTTTGTTTACCACAACTCAAGCCACTAAATAAAAGCAGATCAAAATGTAAATCCTGTCTCAGCCTTCCTATATGRAATCAGAACCATCGAGATTATGATACAAGTGTGGTAATGCACCAAACAAATAGCTTTCATCAGAGGAGATGCTAGTAACAGAAAAATACTTGGCTCTTACACATTTGTTTAAATTATATAAAAGAAAATTTATTACTGAAGTATTTCTCATGCTCCATAGAGAAAATGCTWTTAAGTTTYAGCCTGCAAGATTTCTTTTGTACCWGTTAAGAGCTAGAGGTCAAGAAATTAGCTACATTTATCAGAAGGGCAATGAACTACATGACAGATTAAYGCAACCGAAAAATTACTCCTCCGTGGAACAAAGTGTTAGAACAGAACACTTTTGGTCATATCTAGACATTGTCTGTTTGAAGACATTTCTAGGCTGAATTATGACGTTACTATTATGGAGGTAATTAAGCTCAGCTGCCTTCCTTCTAACAATAAAACCCACTAATCCTCTGACTCAGGGAGYATTGCATTTGAAGCCTTTTTCTAGAACTTGCTCAAACTTACAACAGACTGGTTGGAAGGGACAGAAAATGTTTCCTTAACCAGAAAGTACTAGAAAAAGATTTGGGACTTCACTTTCACTTTCTTAACTTGTGTCATCCTCCAAATCCTCACACCCTCATTTTTTCCAATGTCTGCAATAGAATTTACTAGATTCCTTCCAGTGTACACACKGTTTGCTTAATTATTTATCTGGGGTTTTTTACATTCTCCTTAGAATASTTGTGAAAAGGTAAAGAGAGAATAAAGTAAAAATTTCACTCAGAGGATTCCRGAAAGCAAGAACTTTTAGCATATATGTAGTTGAAATTTCAAACATTAAAAGAGGCCAAAGGGTAYCAAAAGAAGGAACTGGCTCCCCTTGCCACCACATATCTCAAGACTCACTTGCATTTTGGCACAGTGAGAGTCACAGGGTTACAGAATCAATTACCTTTACAGCTGAAGGAAGAAGTTGCTGAGCTCCACCTGGAATAATGCTAGTCTTTTACTAAATCACTGTAGCAATGTATTTGCATGATTTAGGYCATTCTGTGTACCAGCCAAACTCCTTGTATCAGAACACCACCTRTAGTTTTGTTATTCAAACCCTCAAGAATTCACCAAGGSCACGGAAGCGAAAGCAGGACTRAAACAAGAACAAGGAGCCTGAGAAACTGRCCATCAAGAATGCAAAACTCAGATAAAGGTGAGCACAACGYSATGATAGACTTTGACCAATTAAGTACCTTGAAAAGTGCGTGCYAGCCTYGYAGACAAAGAGGAAGATCCAATCAAATAATGCATRATTGTGTGAATATGCATCCTAGAATCTGTAACTGTTGCTTATTGTAAACAATACAGTRGCTTCTACATAACYACATYAGTTTGCTGTACAGAAGTCCTTTTCTCCTGCAAATCACCCTTTTATTTTGCCTTTCTTTTTAAAGTACTACTTTAGCTAATTTAAMATTAATATTTCAGATAAACTCTTTGAAACTCACATTCCTAAATTCAACATTTTTTCCACTACAAATATTGTATTGAGCACTATGTCTCCTTTTAAGTATCACAGAAATACTCAAGCAGTGCAATTAACATGGCTTAGTGAGAGATTCTATGCAAACAATCCCCACCTTTTTGCAACAACAGTAATTAATTTCAGGGGTTTAATTAACAGCCACAATAATAAGGGTTTCTCCTTAAATAAAAMGTTTCTTCACCTAATTCTTAGAACTTACAGAACAAATTCTGRTAACAACAAGGTTACACTGGGACTTTTTGCCCAATATCACAGTGACTAAGTGCTCAGGCATCCTTTCTCCCCCTACAGAGGAGGCCGTGCTATTCTGGCCTCAGTGCTCAGTTATACCATAATGATGTAAGTTATTCCCTAAAAATTAAACTACTTCAGGTTCTGAGTGGGATGTACAGCAATGACTTTATTACTTCTACTTCCTGCCCTTTATGAGATCTTCATGTCAGAATGAATTTATACTCCAGAATCTTGTATTCTTTAAGTCCATTCTAGAAAGCAAGTCCTTTCTTCTCTGTCTTGAGACCTCTTTTCATCATGCAGAGATCTTCTGAAAATATACATAGGYCACAGTTCCTCTCATGTGCTCATAAGCTCTTTTAACAGTTTCTAATAAACAGAGATACTCTTAACAGCAGTGAAAACTTTCAATATTACAATTGAAAGACTAACATGCATAAGATGGACATCTAATAATTGTGCTAATAATAATTTGGGTGCATCTAATCATACCAGCACTTCTTCAGACAGTGAAATCCATCTGGTAAGTGTGGTAAGCTTTTATGTCTTCCAATGTTGTYGTATTAGAGCTGCTAGGTTTTTAGAACTCCAGATATCTGATATTTGCMGTTTTTTGCTGCTCTTGTTGTTTTATCCCATATTCATCCCCATAATTATTATCTAAAGAAAAGAAAGGAAAATCCTTCATGTACTCTCTTCMAGGACTTCTGGCCCTGCAGTCCCTTCAAATAAGCACAGATAGACAGTAAACAAAACAGCCTTAAAAAAACCTCAATTAAATATTTAGTTATACTGCTATAGTCCTACTGCATTCCATTTGAATTAGTATTTCAATGAAAGAATTGTTGCTTTAAAATGTCTTTTCCATTATTCTCTCAGAACAACCATAGTTTAAYTCACATACATATGGCAAACACCTTKTTTGGCAGAAAGTGGGGGCAGGGAGACACCACTTCCAGGTCTTCCCACAGCTGTACTGACAACATCAGCTTTGAATCAGTTGCTTTCTTTAAAGAAGCCTTCACAACAACAACTGAGAGAAGTTAAGGAAACAGTCATCATAATAACATACTGAACTCAAATTATAGATTAATCATAAATTAGCACCAGTATGTTATTTTAAGGAAAAGCTTCTAGGCAGAACAGTGTCCATATTCCCTGAAGTTCAATAAAAATGCTCATTATGTCCTTTAAATTAYGTCATTGCTTCTGTACTTCTAACTTATTAAGCCACAGAAACAAAACTGAGAAAGACAGGACTAGATCACAGAACAAATTAAAGAGCAAACAAAACCACAAAGGCAAATTCCAGACAGATCACAACTATAAATACACATGTGCACATAAATGTCAAGGCAGAGGAGCCAAATCCCTCCCCAGGAAAAGCTTTCACAATTAAGTATCATAATATTTGTAAACCCACATTAATGAATGGAATAAATTTACACTCATCTACAATGGTTTGAAAAAAGCACACCCATATACAATAAAAAAAAAATCCTGTAACATCATCCATTGTTTTCTCATAAAAAAACCCTGACAACTCTCTTCCTCACCATCTTTAACTGGGTGCAACTGTTGCCTGAACTATGTTCGTACTTAATATACACTTTATACCGTGGATAAGACCTGGTACATGCAAGCTCCATTCGCAGTTTTTATTATGAAATAGAGTTTCACCACAGAACGATTCGGTAGCTGGTATCATACATAGAAAGAAATTTTGGAGTTAACAACAGAAGCAACAATTAGTTCATTAAAAAAACAAATCTAACAGAAAATGCAAAGTAAAACCTGCAGAGCATAACAGTTCTTTCTAACTGATGGCCCTAAAAGAAAAGCTTCATTTAGTCATGCACTTCATACCYCAGTAAGCACCAAATTTATCCAATTTTTACTACAGTTCTCTGTGGAAACTGCTATTGTGACAGAAGTAAAAAAGTTAACTGTACATAAGGATTCTGGGGCTGATTTTACATCTAAATGAATATTATTAAAAGCAAAGTGAAATGCCACATAATTGACAAGTAAGTTTATTATCCACAAGTTATAGCAGCCCTAGCATCAACAAAAATATTTTTTAATTTTTATTGGCAATACRTCTTTTAAAGCATTGTCTATAATATTACTGGAACATACATGAAATTCCACCAACAGGCCAAAGGAYGTACTTTTTAAGGTCTTTTGTGGAAAAGCTTACTCTAAATATACATTCCAGAATTTACATCTCTAGYGTAAAATCTCAAACCACAGATACACAACCACTTCTGAATCTCAAAAATGAATTTTTAAGCATGTGATTCACATAGTCTTTAGTTTTATTTGGAAAAGACTACATGACAAGATGCCTGGTTAGCATTTTTTAAAAATTTTTAATTCATTTACTTCAGGAAATTATTTCTATTATACACTGATCARAACATAGCAAACTTAYATCTCATACCTGATTCATGTCTACTGAGTCACAATCTCTGTTGTATCTGATACACAAAAATAGTCTTGGAATAATCCTCCACATTTTAACTGTTCACCACTCCGAAGGAATGAACAACTATTTGAAAGTAGGCACAGTTCTTGGGATTCAGCAATGATACTGATTAATGAAAGCACAACTAACTCCCTCTTGGGAGTGTGATTAACTACTTTAGTCAAGTACCAGACATAGAAACTCAAAAGAAAACACCCGAAGTATGGCCACACAAAGCAACATAAAAGTATTTCCATCTACAGGTTAAGACTTCCCTCCTCTGAAAGAATACACATTCCACAGGTGCTTTTCAATTCCTTACTTAGATTCCGTGTCCATTTCAATTCCCACCCATGTACATCTGTAAACGGATTCTTACTCAATTGGAGTGGTCAGAAAAATGCCAATCATGCAAAATATTTAACAGGTTCTCTCACTTTACTGACGACGTTTAACACACTAATACGAGGTTCAAGTGGTTGAGAATGTTGTCACACATACTTTTGTATCTGTATAGAAAAGGGCAGTGTCTTGGTAAGGAAAAATATCTCCTGTTACTACCAAAAAAACACCCATATTCACAACGAAGCCGAAGTTCTGTTTCCCCCAAGAAAATGTTTGATTTTAACAAGTTCTGCTCAATTCACTATTTAAGTTATCAGTCTAGGGTAAAGAAAGCAGAAAAACACCGTTGCMAAACTTATTTCTTTCAGTTTTACATATGAAAAGCCCGGATTTTTGTCCTAACTACCTGCTGCTCTGATGGTTATCACTCAGGAATTCACCCAATCCTCAAGGAATTCTGTCCTGAAATAGCCCATATGCAAATGAGGAGTTAGACTTAATCACATATTTATCACACTGTACTAGTCGGGTTTGACTCACATCACCAACCTTCTCTGTTGGTTATGTAACAAGTAAAGATATTTAATATGATGAACAGCTTAATGTTTTGTGTATGTTCCATTTCCCTCCAAGACTAGCTGCTTTTAATTGGATTGTAAAAAGTCTTATAGCCCTTCTGTTTGAAACACAATTTMTTTAAGCAAAACAAATACTGCTACAATCCAAGTCTTTGAGATTCTCAAGTGCCAGCACACTCAGACCCTGAATGTTACCAATACCTTCACAAAGGACTCATTTACTGGATGTACATATCCTTTAGASACAGCCATGGGCTTGCATGCTACATCGTTTTCTCTGCATGAAGACTACACCACTTAATAAAATAAATGTTGTTTATAAAAAGTTTAAAAAGTACTGAATAATTCTGATCAGTGTCAAAAAGAGTACAAGACTGCTTGGTAGCCAGGAAAAAAAAAAAAAAAAGGCAAATTGAGTATTAGGAGACACTAGGACACCAAAACRCCAGAAAACACTACTCTAGTATCATGTGAACACTACAGTACCAATAGTACACCTACACTGTAACACTCAGCTATTCTGCCTGCTTCAGCTCCCCCAAATCATGTGCGTTATTTAAAATAAAAAATGTTCAGTGAATCACAAATAAAAAAAAAAAAAGTATTTCCACACGAGAAACAAGTGAGGAGGACTGAAGCCAAAAAACACAGAAGTCAAAGGCCTGCAAGGTCAACAAATTATGGACAAAGGAGGAAATGAATCGTTTATAGTCTATGCCCATTGCCAGAGCCAAAGTGTAATCAGAAGAAGCCAGTTTAAATAATAAAATGAAGAAGTTCCAAAATTGATAGAATTCCCTGCCAAAGACACTGGAGACTCAATAATGGTGTCAGTGGGACACTGAAAGAATACTATGTAAGAGATGCACTGCAAGTTTCTTAAGAAAGAAACTAGAGCAAGAATGTCAAACAATTTTTAAAATACTGAAAGAATGTGTAGAGCTCTAGCTGTTTGTCCTGCAGACGTGTTTATTATAAAAATCTTCRGAAATAAACAATTAAGTACATCTGCATTGTTTTACATCCAAGTGAAATGGAGAGGTGGTGTTTATAATAAACACATTTTTAAAACAGGCAGTTAGTTACACTTGTGAAGATGTTTCCAGTATTCCTGTTTTCAGTAAAAATGAGGCTTAATTTGACCCAGTCAACAGATTCAGCCCCACTCCCGCAGCACAAAAGGGGCAGAAACACCTCTAAAAATCCAATGACAGAATGGCCAGCTCATTCTGCAGGCCAGCATTCCCCAGCCCAGGGCCAGCTGGCACCAACCACGGTAACATTTGCTCTGGGCTGGCTGAGACTGGACACAAGGCCCCGAGAGCTGTGACTGGCTCCCGACCAGATCTTCCACCAATGAATCCTGGTGTAGGAGAACTTCTGTGATCTCATACTAGTGCTATGTACTGATTAACAGGAAAAGGACAATGGAAAACTCAGCACAAGTTTCCACAATAAGCCTTGCTGACTTTCCTTCAAGAAACTCGAACTGAAGGTGGTGTTTGAAAGACATTTATTTCAATACCCTACATAAAGTCAGTTATCACAAATCTGACCCTCCAGGAAACATTAGGATAGGCAGTATGCTTTATTTAATACCTACTTCGATGGCTGTGGKATAGTACAGCTCCTCTTTTAGCCTTTCGTCGATAGAAAAAGGAGGGTATCTACCACCTGTAACAATTTATTGCTGTTTACCTAAACCACAGTACCAATTCCTTCCATAACAAAGTAACCCAAAGGGTTTTTTCCATCAAACAATAGAATTAATAACCTGCTGCCTTAGCAAAGATACAGCAATACAGAATCAGGGCACCTGTAGAATTAAGATATTCCTCACAGATTAGCTCTTGCAAAAAAGTCTGTGATGATGGCACAGACACAACTAAGATGTGACCTGATCTGAACCAGAAGTTTGTCTTTCCAATGGTTCTCAGCCTACCATTAGGTATTTAGATTTGTTCTATTTAAAAAAACCACTACCCCAACACACTGCCAGTTTGGAACATTCATTACTGGAACATAACACATTATAGAAATATTTTCCTAACGATGAATATACTSTACAGGTTTATACAGAAGGCTGAAACACTCATCTAGAATTTTATCACTACTTCAGCCATGTTCTAGAAGTAATGGACAGAAGTCATGTCTGCAAGTTATTTTTTCTTCCTGCAAAAGCMTTAGATTTTTTCTAACATAATTAAAAAGCTATAAATGAGAAACAACTGAAAAAACATGACAGCAATCATCATTAMATGTCACACACAAGAGGGGGAGGGTGAAGGATAGCTGGAAGAGGCTTGCACAATCCCTGTGCAAACTCTGCTTGTGTTTTCTTGGGGGTTTTCCCCTTTAATAATGACAGAAGTTACCAGTTTCCAGTAGAAAATGGACTGTTTTTTCAGTCTTGATGAAGAGATGAACTGCAAACACAATCAATCCAGTTGAAAAGCGACTCAGCTACACTGTGTKGTTTTAATTGCTGTTACACTCATGCAAGATCAAGGTTATTAATGCACTACCAAATAAGGAACTGCCCACATTTTTGCTGTGGACATGTGATCCCGCTGTTCTTACATAAGCAAAAGGAGGTGGTCACACGAGATGCTTTTTCCAGAGTGTGCTCGTGTGCTCGTCAAAATCCCACCCAGCTGCTCTGATTCATGCAGCCAGTTTTATGTGCAAGGCTGCAAACACACACACTGAGCTGTGGCACAAAGACAGGAATTGAAAAAGGAGATGTCAGCACAATGCTGCTCAACGAGAAAGGAGAACAGATGTCAGTAAGAACGTACTTCACCTACAGGAGACAGAAAGACAAGCAGCCCTAGTTACATTTACTACAGTCTGCTGTAACAGAAGTCAAAATAGTTGCTCCTTGTCTTTGCAATGTTTCAACCACATCCCATAGCCAAGTTAWGTTTCATGGTTTCTCCCTTCTTCATCAGCCTAGAAAAGTTTCAAAATAAAAAGCAGGAGTTCAATAAATCTACTTTGCACTTAGTATCTTTAATTTCTTCATTCCTCTAGATTAAATAGTGCATAGCTAGCTAAGAGATAAAGAAGGTACCACATGGAAAGGTAACTCAGCAGAAAAATATCTAGGTGTTCTGAAGTGWTAACAAATCACATTATCTATTCTACTAAGAAACTATTAGAATTCTACAGTTCCATGAAAATTTCCCCTCACCCATAACAGAAGTTCAAACTGCAGGGGAGGAAGTCCTACAGAGACTGTAAAAGTGACATGTTTTCCTCTTACCTTTTCCCTGCCTTCTAAAAATTCAGTACAAAAAACCAGTCATGAATTAAGAGTACAGCTGCAAATAAATAGTCATGGAAATTATGAAGTTTTATAAAAATATTACACAGAACCAGCTCACTCACAGGGCATAATCCCAACACATGAAAGAAGGAAGTAAAGGATCTCCCTTCTATATTCTCTGCAGAAAATACCAATCCATACTRAACACATTTACAGGTTTATTTCTTTTTTTGTTTCTTTAAGCTAAACTTACAAAACTTCCTGTTCTTTTGCACTTTACATCAAGTCAAATGATAACATCCACTGATCTTTTGAGTGGTATTTGAGATTAAGCCTGTAACATTCATACCTTTCTAAGCCTATGTAGCATTGCTATTGATTTATTGAAGAAAAATATCCTGATACAGTCACAAACTTCACTGCAGATATTGATTTTTCACAAAACATGCATGTATCCCTTACAACAAAGTTCAAGAGGATTTTCAGGTTAGATAAGCTTGTTACAATCACGGTTTTACAGACTGAAGGAATTAAACATTTCAAGCTTCTAAACCATCTCTTCCATTTTCCTTTCCTCAGACTCAGAAAAGAYTYMTCTTTCTTAGGGAATTTTTTTTWAAATTACACTATRATACATGCACAATYTGTTATAAATAAGATCCTCTGACTCACAAAATAAGAAATGTAATTGTTACCTTAATAAATAGTATCAGAAAGAATACTATTAGAGATCAGGCCCGGGTAATAGGGAAGTACTCCAATCCCTTTACAGCAATCAAGCTTTTCCCACTTCAAGACGAAAATTCTGAATATTAATTATGACTTAAATAATGTATCACTCACTAATCAACCCGAGTTGAATGCACATTCTTCAGTGCATTGCTGACAGAGTGATATATTAAGACACTTCCATCCTCTACAGCTACTGCTGCATTAATGGTTTGTTCTCCTTTCACAGCCTCTCAGTCCCATCTCAGCCTTTYCTAACCCCCATTCATATGCAACTTCCACTCCCAGCTCCACTGCCCAACTCAAGCATGGCCTTCTACTCTTCTCCCACACCAGGGGTGAATTTCGCAGATGCTAACAGCAAATTCTCTGTGTTCTCAAAGCTTTTCCTCCCATGACATCGTCACAAAAACTCCCAAACCCCTCGAACAAGCCAGTGGCTGAGCACTGATGACACGATCATGCTAATATTACCCAGCTGCCTTTTGCACCACATTCCTCCAACAGTGATCCAGTCTCTTCACACACTGCAGCTGTATCTAAGGAAGAAGTGAGTGTTCTCTGACTTATCCTCCTATTTCTGACACGCCCAATGCAACGGTGGCTTAATGCCATTTAATAGCCTCCTGTAAGGTAGTCAAAATTTTAAATCAAATGCCTATCAAACGAGATTCACAGGAGTAAAAAAGGAAGAGCTCTAAAGATTTTACATTTATATAGCTTCTCTACRAAGTTTTAATACACTAAAACTTTTTTTTTAAGAATGGCAGCATGACTAAATGTAAGCCAAAACCACCAGATATGGCCTTTTTTTTTCAAACTTGCTGAAAGTTATCTAAAGACTATCCAAATTGTGGATCTGAAAACTGTAATTTCTACTTCAGTGCACGTGTAGTAAATATTAAAACTCATGACAGATGAACAGTAGTTTGGATAGAGCACATGCTCAATCTTCTCTCAGCAATTATTTAAGGGAGTTTTCTACTGATCCTGGACACACTTTGCCAGAGCAGGARTAGCAGCTGACAGGATCTGAATCAATTGATTACATCTCCCAAAGTGATGAAATAATCAGACACTAACTGCAGATTTCAGCAAAGCAGCAATGACTTGCAGAAAGCATGGCAGGCACATGTACAGCCAGCACAGTTACCCATCTCTCATGGAGAACATAAGCACGTCTCCTATGTAGGAGTTCAGTGCACTTGGGCAAAGGTAAACAAAACACACTAGCACAGTTTACAGGAGTTTGTTAATTCTTAAATAATTGTTAAGATAATTAATTCATAGAGAGGGCTGCAGAGGTAACTTCAGCAGAAATGTAATTCTTTACTCATGGATCTTGGGAGAAAACCACTTGTWTCAAGACTGCCTTACCTTTTGGTCTGGTCACCACACCGCACAGCTGAAGTGAATTGTAAAAGGGAAAAAACCTCAACCAACCCAGCAGAACTCAATGCACGCATGCACTGAAGTGCCTGAATGCACAATATTTGATTTTTTTCCTCAGAACCATCCATTACTTAAATCGGTGACATCCCACACAAATAAAAGGTTTTTTCTTGTGAAATATTTACACTAYATACAAATATTTATCTGTTTCTCAGTAAATACATCTAGTAGAATATTTCAGTCTGATGACTACTGCAAAAAACAACCATTATGGCCTGAAAACCATGGGAGATGTCATAATCTAGTACATTCATTTAAGGCAGACATTGTCCTCCAATCTCTAAAAGAAACAGTAAAGAGATATTTTAAAAACCCATATTCTTCTATTTCTTATATTGCTAACTATCTATTAAGATTTTGAAGAGTAAAACGTTTATTTCCCTACTATTCATCCTTCTTTAGTAAGACTGAATTACTGTATGAAGTGAACGTTATTGTACACAACAAAACCAGAGTTCTCATGCTCTGGCAGCCCAGGGCAAACTACTTACATCAAGCATTTAATTTCCTAGAAGGCAGACTTGATTGAGAAAACAGGCAGTCAGGTAACTTCCTGCAAGTGAGAAAGCACGACATCCTGGTGGGACATGCCAGCAACATACTTGAATGAGCACTGCACTTAGCATTGTTAAGGGGTTAGATCCTCACCCCAGTCCATTAAGAGATTAAACAGAAAGAATTAATCCCATAGGGATAATTTTCCAAACAGAAATATCACTTAATAAAGGGAAATGAAACTAGAGTGTGTAAGAGATGTGGTTTTCTAGCAGATAGGTTTTCTCCTTTTCAATTTGCTAAATCTCATGTTTTGACTGTAAAACCTACAGCGAGTTCAAGAGCTGAGAGGATCGAGGAATAACAGATATACTAAATACTCTCAGCTTTCAAATAAAGCATCAGCTGAAAGAGTAGCAAAAAACTGATTTTAAAACGCTGAAAATTAACATTCAGTTATTTATCAGTTATTTATGTATTTAGCTAGAACTCTTAAACCGTACAGACAGGAGTGTTTATTAGCCCAAGGCATTGTGACTACTTAAAAATCATCAGCATTACATGGCTACTGGCCTGTCTCACAGAACTTAGCAAAGAAACACCAGCACATTTTGTAACTGTAAAACACAAAGCACACTGAGCTCCCCTTCATGCAGTAAAGGGAGAGCCAAAAAACACATAGCCAGTGGCCAGGAGTGGTTTCTATGTGTCACACTCCTATTGCTCAACTAAAATTATACAAGTATGTACCTGCTATACACAGTCAAAGTATGAGTAGCTAAGACAATGAAAAAATACTGTTTTGCAATAGCAGCAAAGAGTCAAGCACAAGAATTCCCACTCTSTAAGCATARTTTTACTCTTTTCCGCATCCACTCCAGATAACACAACTATATTAATGGGAAGTATAAGCTAATTCTTATGTACAGCCTTTTTCAGCAGAAGTATTACAGCAGCAAGTTTCACCTGCGTGTACTAATATGCTGTTATCTGCCTAGAAGCGTGTAGGTATTTWTAACTTTGTGGAATATGTTACTCTTAAAACCCTTCTTAACCACGCTACCTCAATACYGTTAAATAGTGTTTTAGGGAGCTAAAAATCTAGCATTTTTTAAGCTTCCTTTTGTGAAGTTACCTCACTGGAGAGTGCAGGATAATTTGCTCAGCAACACTGCGACTTACAGGCTATTAAAATTACCCCAATTACAATCGCCTTAAGGCAGCATGAAACTACAAGGCAGCGCTGAAGGGCAGGGAAGGGAAAACACTGACAGGTATTTTCTTATGCGAATCCAAGAGTCCCTGCACACAGCCCCAAACCAGGCCAAGTCCAAAACAACAGTTTCTCAAAACCACTAACAACAAAGACAATCACTTAAGGCTAGAAAAGACTTGCCACGCTTCAGTTTAAAAGCACATAGGTTTAAAATAACGGTATGACATTTATGTACGCCAGGAGCCCATGAAGAAGGAGCACCTCAATGCACATAAATATTCTTTAAAAGCTGTAAAGTATCTCCTCAGAATGGTGCAGAACGCCGTCGTACAGCAGTTCCCCTCCAGAATTACTCAGCCTCTACCGCTATGATTCCTAAGTAAATGTTCTACGACCTGATCCTGATGTGCAGCCTTCACAACACCGTCATCCATACTAAGCATGACGGTTCATCCCCACCAGGTTACAGGACCTTAACACGGCCCAGATTAAAGCATTACAGGCTCCAGTTTTTCATTAAAGATTATGCTTGCGCAGCCAGGAAAAATCCCCTACCTGTCAAAATCATACATCGCCAATGAACATTTTCAGCTAAAAAACAAATAACCATGGACACTGCGGGACGACTCAAGCGAAGCTCCGCAAAAGGAGAGGGACGGTCCCGTTTCGCGGGGTGTGGAACGACCCAAAAATCCGTTCGAAACGAGCGGCCGCGCCCGCAGGACCGCAGCGAGCAGAGGGCCGCGAGCAGCGGCGGGACGGGCCGGCTGCCGGCCTTGCCCTCGGCCCAACGGCTCCGCCGCTCCGCCGGCTCGGCCCTGGCCGCCAAGCCGCCCCTCGCCCGTCCCGCTGCCCTGCCAGGCACCAGGGCGGCTCCCCCGGAAACAGCGTTCGCATTATTGTCCGTGACAACGCCCGGCGGCCGCGCACCACGGGATCCTCTCCCCAGGGCACGGTCGCACTCAGGCGGGAAGAAAGCCCAGCCCACCCCTCCTTAGCCCAGAGCAGCGTCGCTGCCACCGCCACCGCCCGCTCCTTAGCCCGTCCGGGCACCAGGCAGGGAGGCAGAACACCCCCAAAGCGCAGTCCGGCGCGGGCAGGCGGCACTACCGCATCCCTGGGCCCGTCCCGCGCCTCTCCCGCACTCACCGAGAGCCGCCGCCGCCTCAGTCCCGGCCCGACCGCGCTCCCGGCAGCCCCCGCAGCACAGCCACCGCTCCTACGCGCGCACCCGCGACTTCTGAACAAATGACGCGAGAACTGCGCGCTGCCTCCCCCCACGCGCTGCCCTCCCTTCGCCTCACGTGACCCTCCCGGCCCTATCAGCAGCGCCTCCAAGCGCTCGCGCCTCCCGTGGAAACATCGCGATTGCGCCGCTCCCCCTGCAGGGCGGCCCTGGARACCCCGCGGGGCCGGCTGGGCGGGGCCGGGAGAAACGCCGCGAGGCTTCTCCGCCGTTCTACGGCGCCCGCAATGAAATCCCGCCCGAGATCTCGCGAGGTTTCGGGGCGCTCCCCCCGAGCACGATGCCGCGCAGGAATGTGAAAGGCGCGCGCCCGCCGCCATTTTCTCTCTTTCTTGGCAGACAGCGGCAGCGGCCGGAGCGGCGCCGGGGCGGCCATGGCGGACTATTCCACGGTGCCCCCTCCTGCCGCGGGCGCGCCTGGGGGAGGCGGCGGCGGGGCTGGAGGAGTGAACGATGCCTTTAAAGACGCGCTGCAGAGGGCTAGGCAGGTGTGTGTGTGTGTGCGGCTCCATGGAATCAATGGGGTCCCGGGGCCTGGAGGCCGCGGTCTCGGAGCCGCGGGAACAGTGAGGGCGCTGCGCACTCGGCTGTGAGGAGCGGGGGCCCCTCCGCCAGCGTGTGTGTGTTGGGGGGAGCTTTGTCCCGTCCCCACGCCCCCTTTGCGCCACCTGCCCGCCCTGGGCCGCGAGGTATTTGTGGTCCCGCTCCGCCATCGCCCGCGAGCAGCGCCGGGATCGGCCCGGAGGGATTTGGCGGTGAGAGGAGCGCACCGCGGGCTCTCTCCGCCACGGCGGGGAGGCGGAATCTCGGCGGGCGAATAGCGGCGCGTTATCGGGCCCGGCACGRCGGAGGGACGGGAGGGCGGCGGCTCCGCGGCGCGGGCCGTGTTGTGGCGCCCGCGGCGCCCGCAGCCTGCTCGGACCGGTTGGGCAGCGGCGCGGCCTGCGGAGCTGGGGCGGCCCTGGCGGAAGCTCTTTATCCCGCAGTCCTATTTGTAGCTTCTGCACCACGGGCGATGTTTCGTCGCTTCTCGGGCGAAATGTTCGCCTCGTCTATTAATAAGCGGTCGCGGTTTTGGCAGTATTTGAAGACCCAGTGTAGTCGSGTTTTCAAATTGTTTGGTGAGGCCYTGCYGTGGGATACCACAGTGTTTCGCGAAGAGCACGGAGAGAAAGAAAATCCCCGTTTAGGAAAAAGGTTTTGGTGTTTAAAGGCCGAGTTCTTGCTTGGATTGTTTTCCGTAGGGAAGCAAAATTTAGGAGGCTCTACTGTTGAAGAGTGAGCACAAGTCTTTAAAACACTGAAGAAAATCTCTACGAACAAAACTGGTCTTTGCCTTTTGTTTTATTATTTTGGGTAATTTTAATGCCCATTGTTTAAATCCCTGAAATCTTTTAGAAGACATGGAATAAACATGGGYTAATTTATTATTTCTTTTCTTGGCTCACATCTGCCTTTTGTTTAGATCGCAGCGAAAATTGGAGGAGATGCTGGCACAGCAATGAATTCAAACGACTACGGTTATGGAGGGCAGAAAAGACCTCTTGAGGACGGAGGTACGCACTCATTCCTGCTGCATTGATTTTTGTGGAGTATGACCACTGTGCCAGAAAAATCGCAGGTGTTTTTGTTTGTGGATTCAGGTTTTTTTCATAGCAGAGCATTAAAACATTTTGTTCCCCTCATGGATCATGGCATATTTTTTCATTTTCAGTTTAGTGGGAAAGTTTTAAACCGTTGTGCTCTAACCTGAAGTGAATATAAACCTATTTTACGGTATTTGAAATGTGGTTTAAGTGCTGCAAATAGAAAAATGCATGCAGGGGAAAGGGACAGAAATATTCAGGTTGCAGAATGCTTATGCAGGTGTCATTGAACTCTTTTGTGGTTGCGTGGGATTACTTRCTGCTTTCAAATTATAATTAGAGTAGGAAGTGCTCCTGAAGCTTGATTATTTCGTGAACTTAATTACTGCACTGTTTCGAATAAAAATATTAATACATTTAATTGTAAAAGCATAGGACTTTAAAAAAACACAGGAAAGTAAATTTTCTGCCTTGAAGATGCTTTTGTGTAGTCTCATAGTTCAGCCTACAGCCTGTGTGAACCCTGATAAGGTCATACTTAAATCTTCTGACTTGTTGCAGCTTTCTGGAATTGCCTTACACTGCAGTAAAGTTTTCTCCTGAATTGTGTGTGTGTGTTGTCTTCTGTCTCTTATGGAGCATCCACTTTGAATTTAACAGAGTTTGATATGGTTCATATACACACAAAATCCTAGCTAAATTACAGGAAGAAATCTTTGAGCTTGCTGAAATGTTCTCAYAGGTCTCACAAAAGAGAAATGCCTTTTTTTCCTTTAAGAGGATTGAAACTCAGTCTACAGAATGTTACTAAGGCTTTATATCAGGAGTTCTTGTGTCCTACAATGAAGTTTTTTTTTTTTCTATTAAAGGTGAGGTTTTTAATATACAAAAATGAGCTAATGATGCTTCAGATGATATATGTAATGTATTCTTTTTATTTTATGTGTAGATGGCTCTTGGACAAGTCCGAGCAGTACAACACACTGGGAGGGAATGCCCTCTCCTTTTAAAGGCAGGAATTTTTATTTATTACCTGTGTTTAGTATGTAAACATGACATAAACTAGTGGATCTTTCTGGATTGACACAAATATTTCTTGGCATATGTGGCTGAGTTTTTGCTGCACATAAATTATGGTGGTTCATATAGCCTTTATTTTGGGGTGGGAAAGAAGCATCTGAAGTATTATCTTTTCAGATATAGGTTCATGATGCCTTTTATTCTGCTGTACAGAAAGGATTTGGACAATAGTGATGTAGTTGTTTTGAATCTGCTTTTTTTTYTTTTTAAGTTTTATGCTATGAAGTGCTTGATGTTTGGATAGGGATTTTGTATCAACATTCAGATTGAGATTGCATTGCCATGTGATACTGTTGTGTTTTCAGATGTTTGGTCTAGATTTGTGGTCATTGTCAGAATTATTTTTTTAAGTTATTGTTGATTTTTTTTTCTTTTTCACTATAGAAGCATCATTAGCTTGAGCAGCCAACAAAGCTCAACTTTGTTCCTTGTCTTAGTTGAGTTTCAGTGACTKGGTATCTGTGAGCTATCTACATACAGTGCGTTCTGAAAGCTGCCTTTTGTTAAACTCGATAGATAATGGAAAAACCTGACATCTTTTCAGCTATACTAACCAAGTGCTGAGTGTTTGTGAGATTCTTTCTTTTATTCAGATGGTCAACTCCCTGAAATTGGAGGAGAAAAAAGAAAGAAAAAAAGGGGGCTAAAATATACTGGACATTTACAATTCACTCTAAAAGGTTTAAACACTTCCTGAATTTCTTGGCAAAAAAAATTTAAAAAATCTTAATTTTGCAGATCAACCAGATGCTAAGAAAGTTGCTCCCCAGAATGACTGTAAGTAATTTTTATTTTGTTGCCAAAAAAACCTAARCAAGTGTAACATTGTCAGAACAACAGTTTGAAAGTGTTCTGGTAGGTGACACTTGAATAAGTAAGATCTAAGAAATGGCTGGGGGTTTGTGTCTTTGTTGAAGCAGTTGGGAGTCTGCTTGGTAAAACTGACAGTGGTAGTAGCAACAGTTGAGAGTCTTTATAGTTTTTAAACCTTTTGATAACACTTTTAAAAAGTGAATTTGGACAAAGGTTTGATACAATTGAGTTTTGTTATCAAAGGAGAAGCTTAGTTGTAAGTTGTACCACTTGTTTGAACTTAATTTTAATGATGTTTGTTTATAGCTTTTGGAAATCAGCTACCACCGATGCATCAGCAGCAAAGGTAAGAGTTACACTRCATCTYACATCAGGTTTTTATTGAAATAAARCYGTTTCAAGCAGTTTTTCTGAAAAAGTGTTATCAACACATGAAGCATTTATTCTGTCTTTGTGTGATCTTTTGAAATTTAGCTTTAGCAAGTCCCAAGTCAGACACTTGAGATGTACCTACGCTGCTCTCTCTTTCTCCACAGTCAAAGCTGTGGATTGAGCTTAATAAAAGGAAAATCTATTGGCTGGTTTTTACTTCTTCAGCATAGGTAGCATAACTAGAAGTTGGAAGCAGTTTTGAAGAGAAAGGGGGTGATGCCATCTTGTRAACAAAAAMCAAAGTTGAATGACCTAAAAACAAATTGACTAATTCAGGCTTCGTACAGAGTATTACACTTGTTACGACTTCTTCGTTTTCTCCATTCATTTCTTACCTAAAGAACCAGATCCAACTGTTGTTCTTATGCTTTGGACAGTTCTGAGATACCAGACTTTCCAGCATCCTTTGATGGCTATACAGATGAAACTTTAAATGCTACAGTAGCCTTTTCTATAATGTACACATGTTAATAAAAAGGGTGAAGGAGAACTTGTAACTGATTTGTGTGACACTTGAACTTTTTGTGTCATATTTGTGTGTTGGCAGCTTATGTAGAACTGTACTTGGATAATGATATTTAAAGTTAATGGGAGACAAGTAAGCCAGGGGGATGGTGGGGCAGTAGCTTGCTTTAGTTTGATGGAAGGATACATATAAATGTAATGCTGCTTTGGTCTCTGGATGGTCATGYCTTTTGTTTAACACTGGCTGTAGGTCTGTCATGACAGAGGAGTACAAAGTTCCAGATGGGATGGTTGGATTCAGTAAGTATGGGTATGGTGCTRTAGTGTATTGGGGGATGTTAGCAGATGCTGTTAATACAAATAATCTTTCTGTATTTTCTTTCTCCAAGTAATTGGCAGAGGTGGAGAGCAGATCTCACGCATCCAGCAGGAGTCTGGCTGTAAAATACAGATTGCACCTGGTAACTACTTGTGGAGGGGGTGACTTGTCTGTTTGGAGGAATGGGAGGGGTGGTTGGTAGGAAATCTGGAAGATTGCTCATTGCTTCTCATTGCCTGGACCTTTATTTAGGATAGAAGTTAATTTTTTTGTGCTAATCATGATTATGATGGGCTAAAGAARTGCAGAATGGGATACACTGATTATTCTACTTCATTGAATATGGAATTCCCTTAGCTTGTRTATTATGCTTAATTTCATAATACCTTTATGACTTAACACTACTGATAAGTTGGTTTTATTTTATGATTGCAGATAGTGGAGGCCTGCCTGAAAGATCATGTATGCTAACTGGAACACCAGAGTCTGTTCAGTAAGTGTTCTTGGGATACCAGAACTGTCATTGTGATTTTGCTCTGATAGCAGCTGATCTGACGCATGTAGTGGATATGTACTTGCTTTTGTCCACTTTTGTGGTAGTGGTTACAGGTACAAATGTCCTTACTTTGCATGCTGAATCAAACAGCAGCTTTTGTTATGAATTAAGCTTTGATGAGTGTAACTGTATTCAGGGACCTTGAGGAGCTAACTTCATTCAATATGTTTGGTAAAGGACCACCTTTTGTATTCCAGTATTGGAATGGTTTTATTATTTTGCACTTGGTTTCTTAAGTTGCTTTTGCAGATTAATTGAGGTTGCTTTGTATGTATTTGTGATAATAACCATAATTCTTTTGCAGAAACTTTTCAAATTAAAAGTATTGCCAAGCAGAATAGATGTGGGCAAGTGTTACTTGCAGGAGTAATTATAACAAATGTGTATTTTCTTTCACAGGTCAGCAAAAAGATTACTTGATCAGATAGTTGAAAAGGGAAGACCTGCACCTGGGTTCCATCATGGTGATGGACCTGGAAATGCAGTCCAAGAAATTATGATTCCAGCAAGTAAAGCAGGATTAGTTATTGGGAAAGGTGGAGAGACAATTAAACAGTTACAGGTATTATATATGTATTTTCTTTTAAATATGATAAAGCTGAATCTAGGTTTGAGTGAGTATTGACCTGCCTTTCATCAAACAGGAGCGGGCAGGTGTCAAAATGGTCATGATTCAAGATGGTCCACAGAACACTGGTGCAGACAAGCCCCTTAGGATAACTGGAGACCCTTATAAAGTTCAGGTAAGGAGTGCCTCACAATTCAGAGCATTTTCAAATCTGTTCTGATGGTGCAGTACCTAAAAGAACTTCTGTTCTTGTTCTTCTTTTAGCAAGCCAAGGAAATGGTGCTGGAGTTAATTCGCGATCAAGGTGGCTTTAGAGAGGTGCGCAACGAATATGGGTCAAGAATAGGAGGAAATGAAGGGATAGACGTAAGCATGGTTGAAAAACTTGTTCACTGTATTTTGAGATGTTAACTTTAAAATGTTAAGCTGGGTAATACCACTGAAAGCTTTTAACCAGATTTCAAAAGTGATTGTGGCATGTAAGTATTACTCGATCATTGCTGGATTCATGACACTAAATGATGTGCAGCATTCACTTCACATTGCCAGCAGCTATGAACAATTTCAAGTAGCTGGAATGTTTTTTTTTAATGAGCAGGTAAATTATATGGCTGAGTATGTCATGTTACAACATTATTGAAATTGGACTTCAGCCTTTACAGAACGTATTTAAGTCCAGCTGTTAATGCAAGTCACAAGCTAGTACCTGTTCATCAGGAGAGAGGCTTAAAGCTTCATCTGCTGGAATCTGCAWTTTAGGTGCTCTATAAATGATTTTCTTCTTTTTTTTTTTATTTTGAGAAGCATAAAATCCWCTGTAATTACTGTCACTATGAGAACTTTTAAAGCATAAGTGCTTTAGTCCAGTATGTGCTAGGCTTGTGACTTGATATTGAAAAATTAATCCTTGAAAAAGCCTGAAGTGGCATTGGTCTTGCCCTAGTTTACCATTGTAACTAATTCTAACCCTTCATTGTATGATTTTTTTAGGAATATATGTGTCATCAACATCTTGTTTGTTTGGGGTTTTTTTTTAGGTTCCAATACCACGATTTGCTGTAGGTATTGTAATTGGAAGAAATGGAGAGATGATTAAAAAGATCCAGAATGATGCTGGTGTTAGGATCCAGTTTAAGCCAGGTTTGTAACACGTTCATAAGTTTCTGTGACTTAAATGTAAATTTTCTGAATTGCATATACTGGAATAGTTCATTTTTATTCCAGATGATGGAACAACTCCAGATAGAATAGCCCAGATCACAGGGCCTCCTGACAGATGTCAGCATGCTGCAGAAATTATTACAGATCTCCTTCGCAGTGTTCAGGTTGAGTAACTTTGTTCAGTGTTTAAAATCTCCTGCCCACCTTTTGGAAAGACCCAAAGTTTTCAAAAAGTGTGTGTAACTAAAAATAATTCAGTGTGCTGTTTGAATCTACTTCAAAGTTTGGTCTGGAATATGAATGTTTACTTTTACAGTTACAGTTTTGCAAGTGATCATACTGATTCAAAGTCATGGCATTTGTTGATGTGGCTGGTTTAAAGCTGCTGTTTCAGTTTTGTGTGAATAGCCAATATRTTCTTTCTTTTGGTTGTAATCAGTGTTAAAAAGCTTACTGTTAAGTGAGCTCCACTGCTGCATTTACAGAAGGCAGACAAAAATTACATCTTTGTACTTGTGAAATATTCTTCTTGCTTCTATATCCTTTCCTTSTTCATCTTCCATATGCAGGATTGTACAGAACATTTTTTAGAATGTAATTTAGGTCTTCCATAAAAAGTACTGCTGTAACTACCARAATTGTCTGAATAGTGAATCAGTTTTTTCTTAACAATGTCATGTAACCTGCTTTCATTACTTGTTTGCTGTAATTTTATAGAATGTGCTCATTTGCTGCTGCTTCTTTTCAGGCTGGTAATCCTGGTGGACCAGGACCTGGTGGYCGAGGAAGGGGCAGAGGCCAAGGCAACTGGAACATGGGGCCTCCTGGTGGATTACAGGAGTTCAATTTTATTGTCCCTACTGGCAAAACTGGATTAATCATTGGAAAAGGTAATATGTCTTATATATGTATATCTGTGTGTTACTTTGAAAACCACTCAGCTTTTCTGTGTGGACAAATGCCATGCTACAGAGATGTGTGATGAGCRTGATGCTAGTAATGCCAAGGTTGTGTGTTCAGTCCCTGTATGGGTCTTTMACKGAAGAGTTGGACTCCATGATCTTTGTGGGTCCCTTCCAATTCAGAATATTTTGTGATTCTGTGATTTTAAAAATTTTTTAATTACCCAATTTCCTCTGTTTTGAAGACTTTATCTATACTAATGGTGCATATAACTTCTCTGGATCCTGTCAGAGGAGGAGCCGGTTCAGGGAATTTAACTTTCTGGTTTTGGTGCACTGCAGGAAGTTGGTGACTTAACTGCTTTGTCAGCCTCTGTGTGGCTTTTTTGTCAATTGGGCTTCCTTGCCCCTTTATAGGGAAGTTGGCTTTTAAGTTTRTATTTACTGATAACCACGYGTGTCTGTTGTTATTAATGTCTAAKATTAAATGTTCACATAAATGWAAAAYACAGACMAAATTGTAGRAATTCTTTGCTGCTGTTTCTGACTAACACTTYTGTAGTCTTTAGAAGACAGTTTGTTTTACTAGTTTATTGCCGTTAAAGCTCAATACTACACTGAAGAGATGTTACTTGAATTGTTGGAATGTTCTTGAACGGCCCATAAGAATAGGTGCCTTTTCATGTCTTCAMCTTCCATTGTGTTGACTTTCTCTSMTGTRAATCAGTATTATTTGCTTTGATGCACATCATAAAAACTCTGTATTGCATTGTAGGTGGTGAAACTATTAAAAGTATAAGCCARCAGTCTGGTGCTAGAATAGAACTTCAGAGAAACCCTCCACCTAATGCGGATCCAAACATGAAGATGTTCACGATCCGTGGAACACCCCAGCAAATAGATTATGCACGACAGCTCATAGAAGAAAAGATTGGAGTGAGTGGATAACTGCTTCTTTGTGTACTGTTAGAGCTAAACAGAGCTGAAAGCAAGTCCCCTTTGTGGAGATTTCTCTTGCCTTTCATTTCTCAGATTAATTTAATTAGATAAGTAATTGGTAATAATGGTAATCTGGATTTAAAGTAATATATCAATCTTGAAATGGAAACATTTCCATTTCTTATACATCATATGGCGTGTTCTTGAAAATGCCAATTTTGTGTATATAAAGAAACTGATAAGTTCAAAGATGTCAGTGACACTAAATTGTGTGTTTTCATTTTCAGTCTTAGTAGGTTTGGGTAAAGTTCTAATCCAAGTTATACCTTCAGTTTCACTGAGCTTTTGTTTGCACTTGCGTGCCTGTAATCAAATTTACTAGAGACTTTTTGTGCCTGATCTTACAAGCAGGTTTAGTCAGATTTAGGTGTATTGATTTATTTTGAAGCTGATAGTCTTGTTAGAGTGTGGGGAGTTCAGTGCAATTTGTGGAAAAATCAGTGGGTTTTTTGTAAAATCCTTCACTTCCTCAAGAGGGAACTGAAATAAGTGCAGTTTTTTAGTTACTATTACTGCCACAGCTGCCTTTAACYAGCTCTAAGCCTAATGAAACTTTACATAACCTGTTTTCTGCAGGGAACTGTCTTTAAAACCTGTCAAACCTTCTAGACATACTTTGAGTGTTAAGATGAATTTTAAAATGCTGAAAAATGGAGAACATCGAGGTGTGTTTCCATCTCTGTGCTACTCTTGTTACAGGGTCCAGTGAATCCATTGGGTCCACCTGTTCCCCATGGTCCCCATGGTGTTGTTCCTGGCCCACATGGACCTCCTGGGCCACCAGGTCCTGGTGCTCCCATGGGACCATATAATCCAGCTCCCTACAACCCAGGCCCTCCTGGTCCTGCACCTCAGTAAGTACTGCTTCAGCTGAATTCCTTCTGTGTGGGGTGACCCTGGGACTGCCTTTCACTCTGTGTGTGACTTCATCTTTTGTAGTGGTCCTCCAGCTCCATATGCTCCACAGGGATGGGGGAATGCTTATCCACACTGGCAGCCACCAAACCCACCAGACCCAGGTAAGAGATGCACAGCTGGACTGTTGTGTTAGTATATTCCATTCTGTCCTTGCAAGTATATGCATTGTGCAGTTCACTTGTGTTACCCTCATAAAGCTGAAAAGCTCCTGTTTTTCTGGCTTTTTTCCACTGATTGTCAGTTTGCTTATGTTTTTCACTTTCCATGTGTGGCTTGTGAAATGTTGAAATTTAATTGTTACAGTTGGAGTATGCTTTTTAACAAATTCTATGGATACTGCATCACTATGAGACTTTTTGCAAGTCTTGGTTCACTGATTTTGTGCAATTCAGTTTTCTTAAAATTGATGTTTTTGCATAAAGTTTGTCARTAAGGATGTCTCTTCTTTCTCTAATAGTAAATGACTTTGCATTTTAACAGTCTTTACTGATTTGTCTTTTAGCAGTCAATGCTATGATGTTTCTAATTTTTTTTGTATTACAATTCTTTTTAAGAGTCTGGTACACCAGTGTATTTTGTTGARTCCATTTTGAGGGCTAAAACCTTGGTGAATTGCTGTTAATACAGTAAAACAAGTTAGGKTTGTGTATTTTGAGCTTTTGCTTATAATAGTTTCATATTTTGTTCTGAAACCCATCTTTAGAATCTGTTTCTTCTATTTCTGTTTATCTTTGTCGAGACTGGGAGTTCTTATTTAATTACCACTTCCAAAGTTGTAGTATCCTGCTTTTCTTTAAGTTTACCTCCTTTGGTTGACTAGAGGATTTGGGGAAATGGAACATCAGCCCCAGAAGGCATGGTAAGGCTAGATGCTTGAGTCTGTTGTACCKCATTTGTTTGAGGTAGTTTCCTTAGAACTTGAGACAAAATATCTCAATTTTATTTTTGTTATAAATGACAGATATTTTCTGATAGCCACTGTTCCTGACATAGGTTCCATTAGTGAAGRGGCCTCTGTATGTGTATCACATTGTGTCTTTGCTAAGAGCTGTTGCTGGTTTTAATTCCCAAACTTCTGCACAAGGTAGCTCTGCATGTATTCAGCTCAGTATTTAAAATGCCTGCTGACATTATTTAGAAGTAGAACGGTTCCAAGTGACTTCATCTCAGCATAGCAAAAACATTTACTGCAAAACCACTGCTAAAATGATATAGCCTTTTTCACRCCACCTTTTTTATTTTTAYGAATTTATTTATCTGTATAAAGGCTGTCTGAGAAAAAATGGAAAATATTCCCTTGATGTAGTATGAATGATTWTGTGACTGGTTTTTTGATAAATRCTTYTCTTAAAAATCTWAYKAAGTTCTCATATGTRTAGATTAAGTTGRTGTTTCATTTGACTAGCATTTTTWTGGATAAATTTTCTAYAGCTTTCAYTTAGTTACTCATTCCAGTGTAACAAATGGGTTATTTTAGTCCTTTTTTCAGAAGTGCTTTCTCCAGAACCCTGCTTGCTCTTGTYACATGAAAATGGAGCTAGTTACTGCAGTCAGATTTCTTTGGAAATTTAATGAAACCAGTTCTGTGTTCTTCTACTCTAGAGAAGTAGCTAAGGAGGAGGGGGGAATTGAGAAATGGCTTGTTTGAAATGTGCAGGTAATCTAAGTAGATAGGATGTGTTAGTTTAAATCCACTATTGTTGATGGAAGCAATGTAATTTAAAACAGAAAGTATTGTGTTAACATTTTTTTATGTGTGCATTTGAAGTGGTTACATCTGACTTTTGTCACAGGATTTCATTTAGCATTAATTTGTTGTTCTGGGTTTCTTCTTGAATGCCTTTCTCAGGGGATTTCTTCATTCTCCATGACTCACTACCTTACCTGTTGCTTGTTTAGGGAGGATTGTATCTGTTCCCATGTTACTCTACRGTATCAGTTGTGTCCATGTTCTTTTGTGAAATTCTCTCCTCACTTGGCTGCATTYCTTTGCAGATACTTTCATTCTTTAAGACTGCAAATACTGTTTGCAAATGCTGGTTGTGTAAAACATACTATGTTYTCTAATAGTAGATTTTCAAGTATTGTGGATTTCCTATCTGGTAATGTAATCAGTCTGCAAGAATAAGCCATTCCTAAAGGCTAAATATGAAAAACAGAGAAATAAAACCCTAGGAAGCAGCATCTTTGGCCTATCTAGATGTAGATAAAAAGAAAGAACCATGGAGAYAGATGCAGAAGATGCAACTGTTTCTGTTGTTTTTTATACTAAAAAGCTGTAAGTAAACTGTGGTGCTTAATAGCTGTGTATGGGGATTCAGGTTCTTAAAATGCTGTGTGTTTCTCTGTTCTACTGTTACCTTAAAGTTTAACTGCCAAGCATTGTAAATACCTAGTAAGTCTTTTATTCTTCTGTTTCAGAAATATGTATTTGGCATGCCTCCTCCTCCGGTGCCAGTGTCATTAGCGTGAGGTTCTAACTAAAGTAAAACCACTGGAATGTTTGGTGCTAGAATGACTCATTGCTGCTACCATTTATTAACATGACTTTTTGAATAAACTTGAAAAGTCTTTTTCTGTTTATCACATACAAGATTAATAAGTGACATTGTAGTAGTAAAGGTTCTGAAATTCTTTTATCTCACCAGTTCTATGAAAGCACACATTGTACAGTACATTGGTCTGAAACCTGATCAAAAGTTTATGCTAGAAAGAAAAAAATACATTCAGGATGTACATGGATATTTTGTTTTAGATGGATTTTTCCTTGGAGCAAAATAAGAATGCCTAGGATAGGATTAATTGAGGACAGCTTTCTGTTCATAGTAGTACTATTATAAATGTTTATGTTCTGTTTTCTTAGGTAAGCCAGGAACAGATCCCAATTCAGCAGCGTGGGCAGCTTATTATGCTCACTATTATCAACAGCAAGCACAGCCACCACCTGCAGCCCCTCCTGGTGGACCAGCTACAACCCAAACTAATGGACAAGGTACATAATGAGTGAAATGGACACATTTCCCATTGCTGGGGGTGTAAATACCCCATTATTTTTTATTGTTCTCCTCATATGTTGGGTAAATTTATTTTAGGTAGCTGGTTTTCTTGGAAAACTATTGCTTACAGCCTCAATATTGCATTACTTAATTTCAGCAGTAACAAGGGTTATGTATTTCTCTTGGAATATACTCCAAAGAGAATTTTGCTGCARTGTGGGCTGACTTAATGACTACATAGAAGAGTCATAAGTAAAAATGTAATGAGCTAAGCTGTTAGTCAATTGTCATTTGCTTAAACAGTTGCATCACTTCCAGTGGGTTTAGGACTATTACAGTTGTGGTATTTAGTTGTGTTATTTTAATTTTTGTGCCTGGCTGAGGCTTACCACTTGAATTTTGGTATTTTGTATTGCTACTGGTATGYACTTCCTGAATCTTGAAAACGTGTATTTTACTAGTAGTTTCTAATTGTAGTAGTTAACCACAAAAGTTTATAGACTCAGATTTGWGTCATGTCATGTGGGACTATTCCTGAAAATTTCAGTTGATTATTTGGATTATGTGTGAAAACAAACCCCAGTAATTTTGGTCTAACTATTTTTAATGTAATTCAGGAGATCAGCCAAATCCAGCACCAGCAGGGCAGGTTGACTATACCAAGGCCTGGGAGGAGTACTACAAAAAAATGGGTAAGTGTGCAGGGGTTTTTCTGTTCCACATTCATAGTGGAATCTTTTAGGAGACTTGTGTATTTTGCTGGATGAGATGGGGGTTTTTACCCCCCAAAAAATAGAAATGCACAGTCATGTGTCTTTTGAACCAAATACGGCTAGWCTTCAATTCTGTTTTGGTTTTAGGCATTTCATGGTACTCGGGCTAGTAATCAGCTTTACAAAAATACTTCAAGCTTAATGAGATGTCTTTGATTGTTAAGAAACAACATCTTCTTAAATGTTTCAATCTGGGTATTTTAAAGTACATTTCCTAAGTTTTGAAGTTCAACTTTGATCTACTTTATGAAGCTGCTGTTTTTCTTGTTGGGTAGTTGTTACCCAATTCTCTTCAGATTATATATAATTTTTTTTCCTTGTACTTTGCTTTCTGTGTTCCAGGTTACTAAAGTGTCATAATGAGCTTTCATTTATATTGTGCCCTTATTTAAATATCATTTGCTTTGCAGCACTCTCAAGCTGTGTTTAAGCTGCAGATTAGATGTAGTTGATTGTTTTTTTTATAAAAACAATGTGAATGTTCAGGTTAACTTGATTATTTCATTGTTTTGTGTATAAGGAAAGAGCATGTGGGTTTTATGCACTGGCAGAAGGTGTCATTACCTTTTAAATCATGGTCATGTTCTGTCCATGGTGTCCTGCCATGGCTGCTGTAGGTGATGGAGGGCTGGATACTGAGCACCAGTGGAGTGCCAGTGCTTTCCCAGGTATCTCTGACTCAGGCCACAGCAGCATCTCATTTGGGATGGATCTGTGTTTGCATGGCAGGCTTTGGTGGCTGTTCTGCTATCTTCCAACTGCACTCAGTTTTCTCATGGACTGTTAAAAGCATTCTGATGTAAGATTAGTAACATGCTTCATTCTTCTTACCAGCCTTCCACTGCATTGATAATTATTTGCCAAGACATAACTATTCCTTATTTTGGCACAGTGTAAGTGATGAATTCTCCTGAAAATACGTGATGAGTGTTTAATTCAAGAACTGTGTATCAGACTAAGGAAATTACAGCTCCCAAACACRTGATTTCTAAGGTGATAGGCCTTCCCATTTTTCTTCCTGGTTCGTTCAGCTATTTCTTTTGAATTTACTGTTTTTGTTAGTTTGGCACACATTCTGAAATGCAAACTTGTAGGTGGCTTTCAGTTTTTATAAAATAATGTAATTTGTTGGCAGGCRCTCTGCCATCTTTCTGATTTGCTGTCTTGGAAAGCAGAGTCTGGATTGCACTACTCTTGCACTTGCTCAGATTAAATAATAGCTAGTTATAAGGTGTTGGGATAGAGTTTATGGGAGCAATTCCAAAGAGGAGTGYGAGCCAAAAAAATACATTGGGAGATAAAAATAGTTGCTCTTAAAATTCAAAATGTAAGAAATGCCAAGACAGTCAAATAAGAGGAAAAACACCAGGGCAGTWGTCATCTTAATTCCTTTTTCTAGTTTGGATTGAGTTCTTTGCCTGCAGGAGAGCACTTGATGGCTGGACCTATAGAACTTGACTGTAATTCATGAGAACTTTTTGCTGCAGAATCTTGATGTGGTAGATACCATTTTCCTTCTAAGCCACTTAAAAAAGAGGAATTCAGTTGGAGCTGATGTAATGAGAAATGGTGCTGGTTTTCCCCACCTCATTAACAATGTTAAGAAGTAATAGAAGACCTGATGGACAGGAAGGCTATCCAACAGCAAGTTCTTGTGGGCACTAGGCTTTCCAGTACCATTTGTGCTTCCTATAGTACTGTAATCCTCTGTCCCCATTGACTTGTGCCCAGGGAATTAAAATCACTTGCTCTTGAAGAACTCAGATTTCACCAAACACTGTTAGGGAGAGCTAAACTGAAACTGAAACTTGTTGAGCCCAGTCAGTTCTGGTTTTGCTGCTAAAGAAAACTATTTTGATAATCCCTGTGGCAAGCTGAACAGGTTGCCTGTGATACTGCAATTGGTGTTTTGGACTTTCTCATACTTAGTCAAGTATGAGTGATCTGAAAATGCTAAAACACTCTGGAATATGCCCATCCAAACAATAAYAGTGTTTTCAAAGTGGCTTCCTACTGGTGTGGTTTGATTCTGTTAATCACAGAGAACAATTCACTGTATCTTTCACTAAACAGTGACTTGAGTATTAACCTGTTTTCTGACTCAGAAATACAATGGCAAAGTCCATCTCCTTTCTCAGACCCTTCTTTCAGGGGCTACTGCTTTGAGTAGTAAATACTCCAAAAAGTCTCACGGATGACAGTTGCCTCTGAACATGAGCTCATGATCATTAGTAAATGATCTGTATGTCACTATTGGAATTTGTAAATTTRTCATTTAAAGTCATTCCCATATATTGTGGGCTTGACATACASTTAAAGGATTCCATAATAAAACAGAAGTGTTTTTAAAAGATTCCTTAGCATTGTCGTGGGAAAGAAGAAACAAAACAGTTTGCTTACTCGAATCACCCTTGATAATGTTAAACTGTAAAATCTGCTGTTGTTTCCCTTCTCAGCCCTCCTTAAAGGGGAGCTATTCTGTGYTTCTCATACTTCCTTTGTGTGGAGCTGATCAGGATTACCTGTAAGTGTTCCCAYTGAATTTGGGTATTAACAAACAGTGCAGCTTCTACACTGAAGAGAAGCTTTGACTAAACTGCTGAATGTTAAATTYCCTTTATTGGATTTATTATTTGAATTTCAGTGCTGCCTTGACGTAGTTGGTTGAATGTCCAAAGATTCTTGGGTCATAATGCACAAAAAATCCCTTATCTTTGAGGTTCAGTTGTGCTGACAATAATTTGTAAGTACAGTTATTATCTCAMAGTAATGGTTAACGTGGGAAGAGTGTATCCTGGGATAACTTGTAATTGTATTAAAGGTAGTTTTGGTTAAAAGAATTGATCAGAAGTGTAAACTGTAAGTGKTGGTACATTACAAGTTGTAAAATGTGATAACAGCTCTAAAAATTTGACAAAGTTTARGTTTTACTGTATAAATCAAACCTTTTGTCKGGGTGCCTGCAWGTGTGYGTGGACAGATGTTTAGGYAGAGCATAGAGAGTGTTGGTTTGCTTAGAGTCTGGTACATTTTGTAGTGGTAACTGCAAAAATACGTTTTGGAATCTGTAAAGATTTGTGGTACCAAGAGGGGTGTATTTGGAGTTTCTGAAGTTGTGGGAAAAAGGAAGTAAAAATGTCTGTGCCAGATCTCCTGTGGAAGAAMAGCACAGAAGGTTGGCTGTGGTTTTATTTGATTGTTTTGCCTGGTTTTTTAATATGCTGAAGAGTCCCTGTGTATCAGTCTGTCACTGTTTGGGATTTTAGTCASTTCATTCTGTTGAAAGGAGTAGTGATTCTGAGCTGTCTGGGAGAATGTACTTGTACATGCTCTTGTTTCTAGAGGATTGGAACTTCCACAAAGCCAAGGGAACAGGTTTCAGGACTGTGTTCTGTGGCAGAGTAAATATTTACAAAAATGACTGCATTTTTTGAAATATGTAACCTGCATTAACCTTGTAATTAAATGAAGGATGCCAGAATCGGTGAAGTGTATGAATTYGCATCTGCTGAGCTAGTGAATGCAGTCTGTAAAATAAGATAAAATTAGTCTAGGTGGATTACAAAAAGTTTTGCCTCTTGGTATGTATTTAAATGCTACTGTTGTTTAGGTCAGCAGGCTTTAAACACGATTCATGGTTATGAATCAAGAAGCAGTAAAAAGTGTCCTTACAGTTCCTCAGTTTTGATTAACATGGTAATCATTACTTTAAGATAATAGGATGAGCGTTCAGGCTGAAAAAAGCAGCCACAAGTTTATTCCAAAGCCTTGSAGGAATGTTGCCAGGTGATGTTTGTCGGGCGCTGAGGTGTTCTCTCCTCTCTGTTGCAACAACCAAGCTGTGTGATTTGTGATGACTTGCAGGCCAGGCTGTTCCTGCCCCTGCCGGGGCTCCCCCGGGCGGTCAGCCGGACTACAGCGCCGCGTGGGCCGAGTACTACCGGCAGCAGGCAGCCTACTACGCCCAGACGAGTCCCCAGGGAATGCCACAGCATCCTCCAGCACCACAGGTACAGTCCTAAAGTGGCTTTTGGCTGGCTTCCGTCTCAGTGGTTGTAGATATTTTTTTGCATGTCTCCTGCTTTGTTCCTTTGGGGTATGCATCTTTTTTTCTAGCAAAATAGCTATCAGAATAATTAGTAGATGACTTTGTTTACCTGATAACTTGAGTTCTGTATCTATCCATATGTTTGGTGATTGTTTTTGTTTTTGTTTTTTTTTAAAAGAAGAAAAACTTTCTCCTCCCAGGGTTTTGAAAACCATGCAAGAAGCCACCACCATTTACATTAACCAATTTTTCTTTCTTAAAGGCTTCACTCCTGAGTTAGCTCGATTTAAAGGATTTTCTTTAACTTTTTGTGTATCTCTTATGTATCTCTTCTGCACAGGGCCAATAATAAGAAGTGGACAATACAGTATTTGCTTCATTGTGTGGGGGAAAAAACCTTTGTTAAATGTATGGATGCAGACGCCTTGATGAAGATCTTAATTTTGGTTAAAAAAAATAGTGTTTTTGAAAATGTACAAAATATCTATCACTACTGATAGGAGGTAATATTTCTGTGTAGAAATGAAAAAATGGTTTGTTTTTAGTATTAGTGTAGATGTACACATTCCAGCAAATGTATTTGCAATTATGTGGTCAATGCTTTGTGATATAACTGTACTTTTTCAATGTATACTTTATCACTTTTAAAATGCCTGTTTTGTGCTTTACAATAAATAATATGAAACCTCCTGTGTCGGTAAGTTGGATATGTGGGTATATGCAGAATGAATCATAGGATTGATTTGCAACGCTGATTCAAGGTACCTGTACACAAATGAGTTGGGTTTTTTTTCCCCCCAGTTGAGTTTAAAAACTTGTTGAGTTTAAAAACTTGTCATTAGCGTGTTTTTCCCCTCTTGCAGAATAGCTGTAGATGGAGGATCTCTTTCATTCATTGTATTTTGCTGCCTAGCACCAGTAATCTTGATACCTTAATTTTCTTTCTACTTGATTAAAACTGCATGTGTTTAAGAAGGTGATCTTTTGGCATACTTCCATTGCATTAACAGTGAAATTTCCTTTTATACATGACCACTGTTTCAGACCTGTGCAGCTGCTATAACAGATAACTTTTGTTTTTTAATTGAGTACTTCAAAACTGTTCCTGCATAACTATTKTATGGATTTTTTCAGAGTAGGTATAAAACTTACTTTAAGTGTAATGTGCTTAAGCCTTCAGTTTAAYGTAGTCCACTTCAGAATTCAGGATAGAAGAGTCAATGTGGTAATGCATAGTAGTTACAACAAGTGCGTCTGTCCTTGAAACGCTGTTTTGTTTGAGTGGTGGGAGTGGTTGAGAACTTCCTGCAGAGCAGATAACTTCTCTTTTTGTAAATATTCAAGTATTTGAATCAACTGATTATTTTTTTATATATACTTGAAACTTCTTATTGCTCTAATGCTCATACTAAAAAGCTGATTCTCTTGAAATCCTATGTTTGCTCTTTGCATATTTATTGGCTCTTTGCATATATTAGACTACATGCACTACAGTCTGTCTTGCCATTGTCTGTTGAAGTGCAGGTTTGATCCAGCCAGTATAGAACTAGCTCTATAGGGGTGAGGAGGACTGGGCTGTGTATCATCCTTGATTGTTCCTTCAAGGAGCATTGCACTGTAAGTACATCAGAATGACAAATTGATGAACTGCAACAGTATCTTTTTGTCAATGTTCCACATAATGCAAATGCTGTACTTGTGTGATATTATGTTGGAATACAGTGCTGATATCTTAGGAAATCATAATTGCTTCTTAATTCAGAAACATAGGTTTGCTTATATATATACATACACATAATCTGAGTTTTGTGGGTAAGTATTCCTGAAACTTCCAGCAATAGCTAAAGAAATTCATGTTTCTGTTTATCTGAGTAAGAGTTTTTTTCATTAGTACTCCTGAGACAGCTGTCATTCAGTGTTTTAAAGTATGCATATCATAACATTGAAGTCTTTGGAACCACTTGTTAGACAGAGTTGTCTTTGTCTCCAGATAGTTTGTGGATATGTAGTGTGTAGGTATGTTCTAAATAATTCTATAACTGTTAATTGCTTTAATTTTTGGAACACCATGTTGTTGCTTTGAGAATAAATTTTTTTAGGGTGGCTGCACAGAGAAGTAAAAGTTAAGGCTTGAAAACTGAAGTAGTTTTTTCAGGTAATCAGCAATGTACGTATTGTGCTGTAGAAATAGAAGGAATTATTTTTATCCCTTTTAAAATTAGGAATTATGCTGGTAGCTTGCAGAAGGCTAGGACAGTATTTGCAATCTTTAGTGTAGGGTATTAAGTTTAATAGTTCAGGTATTTTGCATGGTATTTTGTAGATAACCTTACAGAATGGTGCATTTATTATGTACTAAACTGAGCAAAATTAAATTCACTGGATTCTTTATCATTCACAAAATGGAGGCTGTTGATTTTGATTCATTTAAAGTATAAAATCTTTATTAATTGCAAACAGTGCAATTATTTATACTTCACAGTGCCTTCCCAGACCTTCCACCTTAGGTTCTGCTGCAAAAAAGCAACAGGTAAGCACAACCTAAGGAAGTATATAAATTGATATATTTCAGTACATTAATGTTGTCCCTGTGAGATCTTTGTGGTTGTGTATTGAAAAGCAATCTGCTGCTTCCCCAAATGCATTGTTACTCACGGTTCCATTTGAGTGGAAAATCTCTAGTTTTTAAGCAACTGTTTGTATTTCTAGGTCAGTATGTATTTTTTTCTTTTTTCTTTTTCTATTTTCTTTTTTTTAGAAAAGATTATTAGATTGCAGTGATTGAACTTGATCAGAATAAGTAATTTTTGTTATTTTACCTCAAATAGATAATTGTTGCAATTAAAGAATCAAAACCTTTAAAATATGCAGGAATTGCTTTGGTTAGAAATGTCAACAGCCTTCACAAATGTTGTTTTTTTTATAATAGGGCACTATTCCCACTTAATCCATAAGACTTAAATGTAAAGAATGACTTCTTGTTGTTATCACTGAACTTGGTAACTTGTCTTACAGTTATAGTGTGTTAGTGGAATTTTTGGATTACTTAGTTTGCTTATTCATACTTGACATGGTAGGAAAAGAGATTTTGAAGTTTAAGATGAGTATGTTGTAACTGAAAAAGCATGAGCACCAGTTAAATCTTAACAGTACAGCAGATAATATTTTATCACTGTAGCAGTCAGTGTATCCTGTTTCTTGATACTTTTAACTGAATTGCTGAATATTTTGATAGTATGAAATGTTAAATGTCTTACAGATGGTCTGGTACAGGATTTTGTTCTGAGCTTTTGTTGTTGGTTTTTTTAGCTTAACATAAAGCAGCATCTATTTGGTTTTTTGTTCGTTACTTTGTTTCTAAAATGTGCTGCTCCTCTTGCAAAAGTCCTGCTTATCTGTACATCAAAGAAAAATATTCAAAAATACTGCCTTCATTTTCACACACAGTGCTGAAGATGCTGCAAGCACCAAATCATAGCTCATAGAATCAGGTCCTGAGATAGTTACTACCAGTAAAGAGGAATCCTTTGAGTGTATGCCATTGGTGAGCCGATGAGCATGGACCGTAGAAGGGCTCCATGTAGAAGGTAAAATTGGCAAAAGCATAACAGATTTGAAATGTATCCCATACATAATGATATAGGGTATAATTTTTTGTTTTGATCACTTTTCATTCTTTAAAGTATTCTTTGTTTGACCATAAATGTTCCATGATCTGTTTTTAAACTGTGATTTAATAATATGAACCATCTATTTTACTTTATATTCTTCTAAATAGTCAAGCTTATTTTTGAACTGAATTAATAGTTGTGCTTCAGTTTCTCAAGCCACTTAGTATTTCATCTGTAGCTTAACATGTAACTTCATTTTTGATGTGAGAAGAGGGTAGGTGTGTACCATTTGGATTTTGATACTGTGGATTTAGTGTGGGGGCGAGTCATTTGTTCACTTCCTTTTTACATGGTACTTTTTCCTTCAACTGTTACTCCTAAGACATCTTGAACAGTCTTTCAGTTGTTAATTTAGCCTAAGGGAGGAGGTAGAGAAGAAAAAGCCAGCATAYTGGGATGTTGCTAGTGTGTGGAAGGTGAGGTGTTCTTGTGTGTAGCATTTGAGGTGTATTGGCTTCCAGCTTCCTCACTGCGGGGCTTACAGGCATGCTGCTTTGTGCAGAGCACAGTGTTTCTTTTTCAACTCTGTCTCCAGACTCACAGTTCCTGGGACAACAGTAGGTCATTGGAGTTACCCCAGTAGCCACAAAAGATAACTGGATTTGCTTAGAAATGCAGTGCACTTGTCCAAAAGGTGTCTTGAAATGTTTCTTGCTTACCCTACCCTCACCGCTTAGTGKCCCACAACGAATGTGAAGAGTAAGRAAAGTTTGAAAAGGAAGCATAATGTTCCACTTAGGAAAAACATTTTCCTGWCAGTTTCTGCAACCTACACTTTATTAGGACATGGAACAGAAAACYAGGTAGATACTCTTTAGTGTAAAAAGTCATCTGTTTCACTTGTCCAGGCAGACAGGATCACGATTCACTTGCACAGCCTATCTTGAAGTATTTCATCTTTTCACTAGTGGTATTTTATTGGATGGTAGAAACTGTTTCTCCCCTGTTCTTTTCCAAAGTAATTCTTAAATTTTCCATTGCATGCCAGAAACTCTTCCATTTTGCTTTTTTTCTGGAAGTGGGGGGAGGAAGGGAGGACTGGGCTTTTCAGAAAGCATACAATTGACAGGATTCCCTCTTCCCTAGTAATAGCTTATGAAACTCTTGTGTATGCACAAATATTTCTCTTGCGTGCATGTGAAATGCCTTTTCGTCCTGAGAAAAGTGTTCTCTGCAGAAACTACCCGTGTGTAAGCAGAAGATTGGCTTTAAAAGGCAACTGTGATGGGAACAGTGTCTTAGGGAGATGCAGCTTGGACTTGAGGTAAATTGAATGCTTTACAAAAATGTGGTTTTGAGCTTGCATTGACATTGTATGTAATATGGGTACACATTAACTGTATAATGGTTTTTGTATGGTTTTTTCTCAATAAATGTAAACTGATGAATAATAATAGCAATGTTTTTTGTCTTTTTTCTGCTCCTGTCCCTGCCTTTGTTTGAAGTAACAGCTTCAGAGCAAAAATATTGTAGGAATCTGTGCTTCTGTGAATGAACATCACCCCCAAAAAATGAAGTAAATGCTGATGTGGTTATTAAGATAAATASTAATTCAAAACACCATGCAGCTTGTTACCATTTTTAACGAGGCCAGAGAGTAACTTGCAGCAAGTAACAAAGAAAGCAGAGTCAGCCACAGGAAAATTCCTATTTGAAATTACCAACTAAATTTAATTTCCTGCAGCTTACCTTGCCTTTATGTCAAGGCCTRTACATGAGTAGTTTAAAATGTGACTTTCTTTTGTAAAGTTACTCCTCCAGAGGCCTAATCTGAATGGTTCAGATGGGTGTTAACAAGAGTGACATGAATGTTGATGTCAGGAGATCTTAGGGAAGAATAGTACATTAGCCTTAAGAAAACAATGTTTAGAGATGTGGCAATAAACTTACTGCATTAAGATTGAGAAAATGGGCACTTTRTGAAAATGTTCTTCTTAAAACTTGTTTTTTACCAGATTTAAATATGAGCCAATCATAGATGTCACCACTTGTTTCTGTGTCATTTACTCAATGAAAAAAGAATCACAAGTTTTACAAGCAAGTGTCAGTACTTTGAAGACTACTACAAATCTAAAGGAGATGCTTTTATTTGAGGTTATCAGCTGCATAGTTTGATCAGAGCAGAACATTTTCAAGGCAAGCCCAYTTTAAAACAAAAGAAGTTATGCTCCTTGAAACAATGCTGAGCAGTTATGTCATCTTTTATTCTTTAAAAAYAGTACACTTGGGTTTTTGAAAATCATCAATATTTTTTTTTGCCAGTTCAGTGCCTCTGGGATAAAGTACAGCAGCTTAAATACTCAGTGCTCATGCAAGATACACCAATAGATTTACACTACTACACAAGTTTCCAGATCGTGTATTCAGCTTTATTTTGTTACWCAAGAATTGGTCTTCAGATGCTGGAGCACTGTGATAATTCAGCTTTTTCSTTCAGTTGATCTTTCATACATTGATTTTTTTATTCTTATCCTTTGATACTGGTTTTTTCATGGAGTAGGGAACTCACAATTTGAAGGGTGTTTCCTTTTCTGGTGCAGGAATGACAAATTAATGAACATCCTTGCTTTTCTTTAGTTGGCCCCATCAGAGAAAGAGATGATGCAGTAAGAAAGTTGAGGGGAAGAAAGATTCCAGATAAAGTAGAGCATTAATAGTCATCAGCTAGAAAACAGAAAAAGGGTTAAGAGAGACAGGAAGTCAGATTTTTATAAGAGGAAAGATGCAAGAAGACTATCTGAGATTGAAGCAAATTAAAATGCTAGCTCTTACTTTCAATGGTGAGAATGCAGGTGCTAGCAGCTGAGCCTCTGTTGTTGACTGCTTTACACATATATTCCCCTTCATCTTCTGGGAAGGTTTCTGGCAAGTAAAGGCAGTAGGTTTCTCCTCTTTCAATATATTGATAGTCCTCAGAGTCCTGCAACATTTCCCCTTCAAACCACCACGTAACTTCAGGTTTTGGTTCTCCAGTAATTTTAACTGTAAATCTCACGGGCTCGCCATCAACTACTGATGTGTTTTTCAGTGACTTCTTGAACCAGGGAGCTCCAGATCGAGCTTGATCCTCATCTTCACAAGTAGAGCCATTAATAATGCTTCCCTCKTCTTCTTCCTCCTCTTCCTTTTTCTGTTTTAAAATAAGTTGATTTTAAAACATTTAAAGTGGCAATAACACTGTGACTGCTAGTGTTTGATTACAAGTTACTGTGCTTGTGAGAAGGGGAAATGGCTCATCTGTCCTCAGTACATAACAATGCACCCACTCTGGATATGYCACAGGCAGTAAAATGCATTTTAATGGGGCTGGAATGTTGGTGTAAGATACAGGCATGAATGTCGATTCCATTTGCAGACTATTCACAGGCTGTCACGGCCTGTCTTTGCAGTGTCTCATACTCTTCTGCAAGTGTTCAGGCCAGGTTGGATGGAGCTTTRAGCAGCCTGATCTAATGGGAGGTGTCCCTGCCTGTATCAGGGGAGTCAGAACCAGRTGATCTTTAAGGTCCCTTCARCCCAAACCRTTCTTTGCTTCCATGGAGAGTATATGCAAACACCAAAAGCAAATTTATATTATTGCAGCAATTCCTAGCACCTGCTAGAAGAAGTAAAACATTCCTTTTTTATCTGATAGTGTTGCTTACAGTGATAATTAGAAGCTAAGCTAAATGACACAACTGGAGTATATTATTTTGCAGTTCATACCTTCTGTAATGCTGCATCAATTTCTTTTTGTTCAAACTGCATGCGTAGTAGTTTCTGTTCCTCAATCCTCCTCTGCTCCTCTTCTTCTCTGGCTCTTGCCATTTGCTCAAAACGAGCCTTCATGTTTACTTTGTGAGTAAATGGAGCCTCAGATTTCTTGGCTGGCGTCACATCTACATCATCATCCTTGGGAAATAATAATTAAAAACAGGGCTTAACTATTTATTGCCTTAGACGTATATATGATAGTAAAACTAGTTTTGTGTTCCTAGGGTTTTTTTTTTAACTGAGCAAAGCCACACAGAGACCTGGGTTTTTTCAAAGATTTGTTTGAGTGTAGGGTAAGTCTCATAATAGTTCATCCCAGGGATAGGACAAGAGTTTTACAAAAGTAATTTCAAAAATAATAGCTGAAAAGTATTCCTAAAGTTTTATTCATACAGAAGTTGAGCACTTCTTGGCAATTKTAAATCCTCAGTGACTGGAGTTTTATGCCATGATGTTAGTGTGGGTTCAATACCTAAAACAGTTGACCTTATGAATACAGTAAGTGTCAATTATTAAATTTAAAGCTCACAAATAGGAGAGGCTTTGAGCTGATGCTGAAGTGACTGCTGTGGAGAAGAGCCAGAATGAGGCTCAGAGCAGGCTTAGTACTKTTAACATTGTACATTTTGTCACTGAAGTTCACACTGAGCTTGTATGGATAAGTAGGCACCCTCTTCTGCTCTGCCCCAAGGAGTGAGTATACCTGAGAGAGACTTGATCTTCAAATAGTACTGTTTGGAGTTGGTAACTGAATTTTTTATTCAATTCATGTAGTGGAGAATGAATTAAGAGTTCAGAAGGAGAAGCAGTTCAAGTGATGATAATAGATGGATGTTTTAAGCCCTCAGAATGGCAGGTTTCAGCTTAAAATGTTGAATTGTAGGGCTTTAAACAGAAAAGCAGAACTCTGCTTGACCAAATCACTGTTAATAAACTGSTGCTGTTTCTTTAAGGGATGCTGAGGTGTTACATCCTTAAACATCCAAAGGAGAGAATAGGAAAGAAGGGAAAACAATTTTGGAAACAGCAAAATTTGATGAAAGCAGCATTGTCCACTCCTGGATCATTAGTGTGCTGGTTAAATAGRTCATTAGCATACACAGAATGCAACTTACCTCATGAAATTTTTCTGCTTCCCTTTCTCTTATTTCTTCATCCATTGCTCTTCTCTTTGCTCGCTCTTCTTCAATCTTCTTCTGTATTTCTTCTTGAGACAATTGTCCTATTTTTTCAAACTTGCTTTTTAAGTTCTTTGCCTGAATAGAACCACTTCTTTTTAACTTCATCAATTCTTCATACTCTTTGCTTAACTCAAAAGTTTCAGACTCTTCTTCCAGCTGTTCAGAAATTACAGAATGTGTAAGATAGAAAATGCTGTTATTGTTACTACCAGTTCTCCCCCCAGATGGTCTAATTCAATACAGTGCAGTTCTCTTAGTTACTTGAAATAAGTACAGAGACCTTTCCCTTGTAATTTTTTTCCTTGCTAGCTCATGAAGAATGCATTTGTGTATCTCAATTAGATACAGATTTTAAAATACCTTGCTTGAATATGCCATTTGTTCGAGGGTTGTCAACAAACTGTCCTTCATGGACATGGAAAACCAGACACAGACCAATACAAAAAACTTACCTACCCAGAGTCCAAAATTCACCTCTACTTGCTTGCAATATGATATGAAGTAATCCTCTAAAATATAGCTGTTTTGTTAAAAAAAACCTGCCTTTTTAATCTTTTTTTCAATTCAATAAAAAGTAAAGAACATTTGAGGATGTCATGGCTGGAAAAGAAARGGCAGTTGTAGATCCTGTAATCAAACCACATCTGAGGCTATAATTATATTTTTCTCCCTCCTTTTATGACCTCTGGCTGGTTGTAAAGATGCACATGCATTGAGCTGGCTGTCCCTGTCTGTCCCTGCTTCCCCAGGATTACCTGAGAACATCACAAGCTAGAGCCTTTACTACTTGCTYGAGCTTTGCAACAAAAATAATGTTACTATAAATCAACTTTGTTCTCTAACATTCAAAAGGGAATAATACAGAATTGCCACCCACAGCCAAACTGAAGAGTGAAGTKCATAAATGTGATGTTTTAAACATTWGGGATGTAAAGCAGATTTTAYRTGTGATTTTTAAAATCAGCTGTGACAGTCTTTCAGACCCTTGATAACAGCTAGAAAAAGGYTGAGCCCACTGTATTTTTCTCATTAGGTAGAAAATATTTCTCTGAGGAAAAGCAAGAATTTTGCCCTTTCCTACCTCTCTTGTATTGTCTTTTGGAACGAGATATTTTTGTTCTCCCAATATCATCAATATTATCTAATCATTTTAGTWATAATCCAGAATTTTCAGAAATTACTGCAAAACCAAATTACAAATTKKTAACTGTACTTATTTCTAAGGTRGCAAGGGATAARCACATTTTCCTGGTAGATTAGTGATTAAAATGTCWTTATATACAATGTTCTAAAAATAGGGTTTCCTATTTTTCTTTCACATAATGCTGATGATACTAACTTAAAATTTCTTTCAAAGGAATTTTTCATTCCAGTCTTAAACTTTGAGATTTTAGTAATGAAGTGATATCTTTTGTTTTTATTCAGAGCATGCTTAGCATATAGTTTGATGTACAAACCTGTCCCATTTCTTGTCTCAGCTGTTGAAATTCTTGCCTTTCCATTTCCAACTTTTGCCTACGCTCTTCTTCTGTGCGCCTCTTTTCTTCTTCCATTTTTTGTCTCAGCAACTCCTCAAAATTAATTTCCAGTTTACCAGGTATGAGAGATTCTTGAGAAAAGGTTTTAAACAATTCTGGTGATTCATCATCAAGCACCTGCTGGAAATACAGAGCATTAATTATATCTGTGATGAAGTCACAGCATTGTTAGGATGCTTCTGGTACATAAAGATAAGCACCTGCTTTGTCACATCTGCCCCAGCACAGAGAGCTGCACTGTGCCAGTGTGGATATTCCTCTAATGGTGTGGGAGGGAGTGGTTTGGGGGTTTGTATTTGACTTCAGTTACAATCCTAAACTTTTATAATGAAGATGAGGTGTTTTTTTTAAAAGCAGTATTTTCCCTCTGTGGGAGGATGCCCTCTAAATGCACCTTTAGGACCTGTAGCAGTTCATTCTTGTTTACTTCAGACAAAGTGTTTGTGTTTAAATGTTTTTCCTCTTAATGCTGAAGTATGTTTATCTGTAAGTTTTTTCTTAAGCAATCTGAATTATTTCTATAGCATTATTAGCATTCCCAGTAGGGATAACTGAACAGAACATTCAGAAGAAGCTCTTCTTTGTGCACAAATTGTTCATRCTAAGTTATGTGGCCAGTTTTTTGGTTTATACAGCCACCAGCAAGGGTTTCCTCCTTTCCCTGTCATTGTCTGGCTTCAGAGCAGGGTTAGGCTTGGTTGGCATTAGGAGCAGCTGGCCCATCTTTYAGACTAATTAGTAAGATAGTAGGGCCTAGGAAAGGCAGTTTTCATTGCTTCMAAAGCAGGAAGTGCAAGAAGTAATATTTCATCAGACTGAGTGTGYTGAAGTGCTAAAATACRAAGCTGAACACTACAAAAGCAGCCAGTAGTGACATTGAGGCTGCAGGAATTTTAATGTAAGTTTGTGACAAAACTTATATGAATGTATGTTTGTGCAGAGATGGTCTTAACAGGAATGTTCTGCAGGTAAAGGTGAGGTGAGGTCAGGCACAGATCAGGTACTGAACTGAGGGGGTGATAYGGCTTTTGGCACTGTTTAATTAGCACAGCTTTGAAAAGCCTTGTGGCACACATGGGGAGCTCAATGTGCCCTGAGTTGTAGGCATTCCCAACAGCAGTAATCAACCAAATGATAGGAATAATTAAAGGAGCAACATTTCCATTTGAGAAAGTGCTCTGACTGTCWTTATAAAGGGACAGAAAATAGCCATTTCTGTAAGAGCCTTTGGCACTACTTCTATTTATTGCTGCTGTCATTGTAACCCACACCTTGCTCTGCTGTCACCTTCCTTCATAYCACCCTCTTGACCTACTTTGCCCATATCCTCTTTATTTGCCACAGCTCTTTTAGCCCAATCCCACCCAAATTCTGCTATTCACTATAGATTTTACTCCAATTTTTCCTCTAAGCTTACAATTAGACTTCAGCACCACCATTCCTTCCAYTCTTCATGTGTTTTGTGTAATATGAGCATATTTGTTGAAATTGTGTTACAGACAAGTGAAGTCAAAAACCAAAGCTGTGAACTATGACCTATAGTGCAAACAATGCCCYATAGTTTTTAGAGGCTTCCCACCATTAAATTAGCAAAGAAGCATGGAAGTCTCTTGCTTAGTTCATAAGCTCATTGCTTCAAGATACCAAAGCTAAGTGGCCAYGAGAAGCATCAATTCAGAATTTGCCCACAAGAGTTCAAAAGCTGTGCATGTGAGCAAGCACTAGCAGCTGTYTCTGTATTTCTGACTGAGTTATTCTCCACAGTCCAGGAGAAGAACAGTGAGCCACCTTTTCCCTAGTACTGCCTTGAGTAAGAAAATGTTACTGGGCACACAGTTGGTCCTTCCTAATTCAGCCACACAGGATGTAGGAAGTTGCTACCAGATGCCTGGGTAATTCCACAGTTTTAGGCTGGCAGGTCCTGCCATCCCTTTTGAAAAAGCCACTACTTCATTCTAGTTGGTATCTGTGTAATTTAATGTGGTGTTTCCTGATATCCAATAAGTAACTGGCTTATACTCAAAGCCTGCTGAATCTTGAAGTGGTTGGAGTAAGTATGAAGACCACAGATAGGAGCTCTATGGCCACTTTTTTTTTAATATAAAAAATGGTTGCCAGCTTCTGAAATCAGGCATCTTTCTGTGCTTTCAGGTAGCGTATGTCAGTCCTAAGCCCCTGAAAATTAGTCTCCAGTATAATCCTAACTCAAATTTTAGAAGTCCTGCATATGACAGAGATCTGTATTTGTTAGGAGAAGACACTATTACAAAGTGTTCTAATCATAAACACCACAAGTGATTTTTTGGTTTTCTCTGAACAAGCATTAAAACATCAAGTAGTTGAGTTCAACCTTTTAATTTTTCCTCCCTAAAGAGCCACAGATGACTGGAAAATACATACTTGCAGTGAGCTTTTTTCTACTAAGCCATTAATTGTGCTTTAGTAATAAGTGTCAATTGTGGACACCCTGTAAAGGTAGGGGAATAAACTTGGAGCTGTAAAATAAACTGCTCTTCCCAAAAAAACCCAAAACAACAAACCCTCCTTGAGGAAACAATTTGCTTCCCAGGTATGTTGCATTTAGCATAATAATAGCCACTGGATATAATACCTGGTTTTGACTAAATTATCTGAAATCCTCTCTAGGCTGGCTGTGAGGAGGGATTATTCTCTGACCATTTTTGGCAAATTAACTTGACTAGTTCACCCCATTATCTCCTAATAAATAGTAAGGTGAACTAACTAATGAAGGAATTGAAGCATGGATTCCTAACTTTCATTTAAAGGTTTTTCCTAGAGTTTCTTTCCAGATTGATATTTAGGTAAAAGTTCAATTCTGTGCTAGACAAAAATACCATACCATGTTCTTCCTTGCTTCAGCAAATGCTCTTTTCTCCTCTTCTATGCGTCGCCGTGCGTCTTCTTCTGCTTTCCTCTTTTCCTCTTCTCTCCTCTGTCTTTCCATCTCCTCAAAGCTGAGTCTGAGTTTACCAGGGCGGAATTCTTTAACAGCATTTTCAGATTCTTCATCGCCACCTTCATTTATCTGAAGAGAATAGGAGAGGAAAGCACAGAAAGCACTTAGTTGAACCGAAAAATACTCCTTATAGTAAATAAATACTCTATTCCTTTCTGATCTTTCAGAAATACTGTTTTCTCCTTGGGGGAAATAATGCATCAAGAGTTAGGTTCCTGTGAGAAACATTTTAATCTTTCTTTTAGCCAGGGGAGTGAGAAAAGAAGTTTTCAGTATCCTAGTCTTAGTCTTTATAATTTTTAAAATCTGTTGAGTGTGTAATTCAAAGAAAAATTGTTATCAGGAAGAGGCTGAACAGTTAAGTACAGACATTATGGTCTCATTGTTGGATCATTTACTGTAAATCACTCTTTATTCTCTTCATTTACATCATTTTCATAGATGTTTATACCATCAAGTCTTTTTGTTTGTATAGAAATTGCTTCCATCRGTGCACCAGTTAAAGAAATGCTGTACAGTCTCATAGCAAAACTGAATCAGTTAGCATATTGCTATTATTCCAGGCTGAGATTTTTGTTTCTTTTCTTTTTAGACCTTTAATCATCACTGAAGAAAAGGAACTGAGATACTCTGATCCCTTGGCTATAGCTTCTCTCCAGTGAACACTCACCTGCTAAGAGAAGCCTGTGGTTTACAAACTGCAATCAAGAACCCTTCCAGAGGACATCCCAGAGTACTTCATCTGTTAATGGAGGAAGTGGACTGGGAGCTGTCAGAGTACTGATAATCCACATCTCTACACTGTGAGCAGCCCTGGGACTGGTATGTGGGGTAGCCCATTAAGGGAATTAGAGAAATCTTTTCTTTGAAACTTGTAAGGGAAAAAAATTAAAGAATTGAAGGAAATTAACTGCTGAATTCTTAAGAGAAAAGTTTACTTCARATTGTGACAACCACTGGTCAGCAGGTACAGCCTCATGTCAGAAAATTTCTTTTGATGTGGAGAATTTGTAAATTATGTCCTATTGATAAATAARTACATAAGCATAAGGAAGAGAGATGTGAACTCAGTTAGAACTTTTAAGTGATTTCGTGAAGTTCTCTCTCCCTCAGTTTCTTCACTCTTCTCCTTCACTAGAATCCCTTGCCCAACCCCAAACAAAAAAGAAAAAAGTGCATTATTGACACAATGGCAAGGCTACTGGTGTGAAACAACAGTGATTTATTGGAGGTGGAGATGAAGAAGTAAACAACACTTTRGGTATCTGCCTAAACCTAGAACTCTCTCAATATGGACCAGTTGGGAATTTGTGTGTTTCAGCTTTCTAGAAGTTCTGTGTTGTTGGTTTTGTTTAAGTTGTTTCTGTAGAATATAAATGTMTTGAATGTTTTTTAAATATAATCAAAATAGTGATCTAGAGCTGTTTWTCCAAGACTGTTCATACATAATTATACTCTGTTAAACCTAGCAAATTCCTATAAATAGTATTTTCCAAGTTTTTATGCGAGATTAAAATCTAATTTCTTGTTAATCTTGTTTGTATGTGAATTTTGTATATGAATTAAGAAAGTCATAGTGATCATGACTATACWGGGGAAAAGTATTCAAATACAGAACTTTAAAAATGCTATTGGAAATGGAGTATKGAAAAATAAGGAAATACRGAGCTAAACTATCTGGTTATCTTAGATTAATAGTAAGTGTATGATTCCTTCAGTATGGKCAAAGAACAAACTACATTTAAGTCTGTTTACAGYTGATCTAATRTAACTCTGACTTATGATAAARAACACATATGGAGGCAGTTTTCCAGGTAAKATAAWACAGGATGTGTGAGCTGCAATTCTGACAATTTGGGAGACTTGATCTAGTAATTTATAGTATGTTATTGTTCATGTCAGTACATACAAAAGAGCTGATCTGCCTTTTTTTTTTTTGCCTTTCTTCATAAGAAAAGAGGTGTAATTTATATTTCTATCACATTTACAAATAAATATGAGGATAAGAAATAGCATTCTGTTACTATGGAATGTTTGCATCAAAAACCATCAAAAACTGGTTCCTGAACCATCTGCAGCACTACTGCAGAAGCAAACAGCCACTCATCTTCTTGAAGGCTTACAGCTTAAGGCACTACAAAGTGGAGATAGAAAATCTACTAAGTTGCTGGCAAAATCAAAACACCTGTATCACTATATATTTCAAAATACCTGTATTTCTGTATTTCTTGGGTTTACTAAAATGTCTAAAGCATTATGCCAGTGTGGTTACTGAGTTAGAGCAAAGGTCAAAAATGTCTTTCAAAAACTCATTTCCAGACTCTTAACTCTGAAATAAAGTTAAGGARTAAGAAAGAAGAATCATCACACACAGGAAAGAATGTAAAAGCAATGTGCAAATTCAKTTCCCACATGAACAGGACATGCACTCACCATTTGCTGCCTGGCCTCCTCAAAGGCTCGTCTTTCCTCTTCCAAGCGCTGCCTGGCCTCTTCCTCTGCTTGCCTCCTCTGGTTCTCCTGTCTTTGTCTTTCCAGTTCTTCAAATGTGACTTTCAGCTTACCAGGAGACAGAGGCTCTGGAGTGTCACTGTTTTCATTTTCACCCTGTGTTAGAAAAGTGAAACTGTTGTATATCTTAAGCCAATAAATAGCTGTTATATAGGTGTTTTTGGATGACTGGTTTACCTTGACAAATGAAAGGCACTTGGGTTCCTTAAGGAATTGGTTTTGTTCCTCATATTTTAGCTTYGTTTCTTCCTCCTGTGTCTTTCTTTCTTCTGCTCTCTCCTTTCCTGTGTTCTCAGAGATTGTTTTCATCTTCCCAGGTGTCCTGGTGCTTTTTACAGGCACTACTGTAACTAGCAGTGAATCATCCCCTTCCTGTCCAAAAAGATACTCATTATATTTTCATGAAACTTGATTTCTGGGTAGGCTCATTTCTTAATGAGCCTGCTGTTTTAAAATGTGTGCACCAAAGCTTCCAAAATATTTCCTTGTGTTGAATAGTACCCACAAGAACAAATCCACCTGCCTATGTCAGGCACTAGTTTTCTTCTAATACCTGAAGAGTATCAAGACTGAATTATGTTTTRAACATAATGGCTGGCAAATTCCTTAATGAAAATCTATAAAGAAATTAACTGGTAGCCATAAAAAACTAAAGGTTTGGGAAGGAACAGGTGTAATTTTGAATACACAGCAGTTACAACCACACTCTACTTCCAGTTTTACATTTATTATGTAAATGATAATAAACTGTGGCTGGAATAACCCAGTAGCTCAACACAGGAAGTTGCAACTTGTAATTTCTGATATGTAATTTGTCAGGTACAGTAATTGTTTTTTGAAGGATGGTGCTCTATTTTTACARCTTATTTGCCAAAATAGAATTTGCCCACATTTTTGCCCCCTGTCAGATAAGTTAAAACCTGATGAATTTGCAGGTTTAGTTTTTTCTTTCCAAAACTGTAGTAGGAGTGTGATTTTCTTCTGTTAGTGAAAGACAATTGGACCTTCTGACCCAGCTTTCTGAAATGAAACATTCATTTGCAAGACTTGAAATCAAAGCCCATATGTTATATTAGTAAGAAAAATAAAAAAGTTAACTGAGTGAGGTGTTCAAACATCTGTACATTGTCAGAATCCCCCTTTAATTTCAAGTTTAAGGCAAAGAGCTTTTAAGATGATTCTTTGCAAAGCCACAGGACTTAAAAGAATTGTTCCCAATATATATAAAATAATTCTGGTGGCTTTAAATATTTACATTTTAGATGTTTTTAACTAACCACAAGGTATTCATAGTSCAGGTTCTGTTTCAGACTTCAGTATATTGATTTCAGGTGCAGAGATAGTTCCATATATGATAAAAATTTCATAGCTCCTTGGTTGAACTTTAATTAAGTATTGGTGTGCTCTTTTCTGTTTTCCCAACCCAACTTACAATAACAAAATACAGTGAATAAAAATGTAGGTGAACATKTCTTTAAAAAAATCTGATTACCTCAGCTGCTGATTCAGTTCCCGTATTGTTAAAGTCATCAATCTATTAAATGAGAATTTCATATGATTACATTAATTTGGCTCTTTGCCTTAGAGTTGCAAACACAGAACTGGAAATTCTTTTTGCATCAGTGATATGTATGTAGCACAAAGTCCCAGAGATGGTCCTGACCAAAGCTCTGTGGGAATACTTCAGATAGGTCAGCTTGTCAAGGAAGAGGCAACAAGACATAAAACATCCCMCACAGAGTCTGCTGAAGCTTTCCCAACAGAGTGCTGAACCAAGAACAGTACCTGAGATGTCCATTCTTCATTTAAACATTCCAGAATTGTGTAACCATTTTTTTTTTAATCTAGACAAAGTCATTATTTCTGATTCAAGTGCCATTGTCTTCCCCTCAACTCCTGAATGCTTACTTCCTATGGTGTGCCTATGTTATTGCCTAAAATTAACGTACTTTTTAAAATTCTACATGTATGTACTTCTGCCTTGCAGGGTAGAATAAATATATGCCGGATGCCATGCCAATTAAAAGTACAGTTTTAACAATGTTAGAARTTCTACTAGAAAAGACARTCCAAAAACTGACTTCTCCTAGAGCACAACTTTTCATTTCTTGCAATAAATTCAAAACTAAATTAAGCACTACTATCATTTTGTTAAATAGAAATTTGAATATGTTTTTAATCTGTCATTTAAATGTTTGCTCTTACTGCAGTATTTGCAGCACTGAAGAAAACTTGCAAAAGGAATTAAGTTGGATATCCCTTCACAAAATTCTACAAAAGACAGAATTTGCTCTATTGGCATCACACACAAGTTGGAGTCTTTTCATTTATATATATATACATATATATATATATGTATACAATGATGATTCACAAAATGGCAAAGGAATAAAACATGACCTGGATCTTCATGATTTATTATTCTTMCTGCTTTAGTGTTGCCTCATTCTTGCCTGCCACTGGCATTTTCTTTCTACTTCTTRCTTGCCTTAGTTCATGTGTCACTGAACTCTATTCAGCAGCTTACAAGCAAAGGTTGTCTTAAAGTAAGAGTTGACAAARTACAAGAAACATTTTCAGATTAGTTCAGTAAACTGAAGTCCATATGACACCAAAATTTGTGCCTGGTTCCTGCCAGGTTTATGCCTGTACTGTAAAGAACATTGTTACTGTAAAGAACTGAAGACTCTATGAACATTGGGTCTACTTCCACCCCACTGAGCATCTCCCATGTAAATCTCTRCTATGAGACATCTCAAGATCAAATCTTTCTGATYRATACAAAACATTTTTCWTGTTAAMYGTTTACAATTACATCCTGACTGCTGTGATCASATGAACATACCTCCTGTGCCTTTTTTGCCAGTTCTCTTTGTATTTTTCTTTTTTCAATCAGATCTTGTTCAATTCTGCGCTTCCTTTCTTCTTCCGTTCTTTTCCTTTCTTCTTCTTGCCTTTGCTTCTCCATTTCTTCAAACTTGCCTTTAACAGTTCCTGTGGGCATGAAATGCTCAGCTCAGCRGTTCCATCTGACACTCACCCACTGAATTCTGTGGCCTTTGAAGAGGGGCCTCTCTTACCTATGAGCTTTGGAACATAACCCTTTTCTACTTTAGAAAGTTTGGTGTCATCGTCTTCATCCGATCCRAGCAGTTCTTTCATCTAGGTGATGAAACACAGAAAGCAAACTGTCTTTATAACTTCAATGAAATCCCAGTATTATTGTCTTAAAATAATGTGAATAGATTTTCAGATATTAAWATTAAATATTAATATAACACAAAATATTAGCAAAGAAAATAACCTCCTGCTTTCTCCTGTTCCATTCTCTCTCTCTAACATATTGTTCTTTTCTTCTTTGCTTTTCATCTCTAGATCTCCTTTGATTTCTTTCTTCCCTTGCTTTCTGCATAGCTTCAAATTTATCCTTTACATCACCCTTGTGAAGCTTGGGCACATAGGACTTTTGGACGGGTTTAGATGAAGAAAGCAGAATCTTGGTGAAGATATAGAAGAAATGAAGATAAGAAAAAGAAAGTTGAAACAGATAGACAGAAATATTCTGATAGATTAGATTAGAAAGAATGTAAGAACATAAAACAGAAGTGCAATTGAGATTATGAACTTTGTGCCACGAGCCATCATCAGTTAAGCATCATTGTATTTGTTCATAAATAGTCATAAGTATTAAAATATCCAAAACAACATTCAGCATTATATTAAACTATTAAATTAGATATAGATTTATATTGTTGCCTTCAGTCTTGAGCAGTCACCAAAGAGACTCTCTGCCCCTAACATTTAAGAGATATAAAGACATAGATACAGAATAAATACATATGGGAGTTTTTCTGCAACACTTCAACAGCCAGCTATAGTTTTTAAATAAACAGTAGTATTKCTTAATTTAAAACTTCCAATACATAACATGCTTACTTTTTCAATATCTAGAGAAAACCAGGAGCCCAATGATTTTATGTTAGGAAGTACAAAGATCACTGGACTATCRGGGCTCTGATGGTGACACAGCAAATGGACACTTCTTTGCCAGTGATTATTCTGTGGTGTCCAAACACCAAAGGCTCCCACTTTCAGTACTGTGAARTTTTTCTTTTTACAGTGATGACAACAGGAATGTTCTCAATAAAGTAATACTGAAAAAACTGGCTAAAAACATGCTGTGTTTCATATTTTTCCACCTTCACCAGAAGTTTTTGTTCCTGCTACTCAGTAAGTCTTATRTAGAAGAAATATTTGAAGTAGCCCRGTATATTTACATTTTAGAATCAGATGTAAATGACTTCTGCCCAGAATTTCACCAGCAACATTTAAAGCTTCTTCCTATYTCATTGCATTTATTTTGCCCTCCTCCATGTTTTTCTAGTCAGAACATAATTCACAGATTSCATCAAATCTTAAGCTACTTAACAAGTCCCCTTTCATTGTCTAAAACTAATGGCAATACCAGCAGCCTTCCAGTATAATCTTCTTTTATAACTATCTGTAATTATTACATTTGCAAGTTGTAAATTATTACATTGCCTTGATTACTTTAAAATTGGTACATACCTCAGTTTTCTGTGCAATGTCATTCATGGTTACTGTATTGTGCTCTGCACCTGGTATGTTTAAGATGGCTTTCAGTTCCTACCTGAAAGAAACAGTTGTAGTTACATTTCTTTCTTTTCCTTTTAAATGATGCTTTAACCATCTTCCTGTAAATAAGTTTGCATAGGCTGAAAGTGATGTATCACAATTTCACTTGGTCCTCTGGGGCTTTTGAAGACATGAATAGGTCCTAAGTATGCCACGGTAATTAAAAGAACAAGCTTATGATTCACTATTCATGCTCATAACTCCTCTRTATAGTCCTAGATATTGGGTTCTAATTTCCATTTTAAAAAAACAAACAACTCGGAGCCAAGCTTGTTGCCAAGCCGCTGTTCCCGGTGCTCGTGGCACACAGGGMATGTCCCGCGGCTCCGGGCCGGGCTGGGAGCGGGCTGCGGCTGCGGGAGCTGTGCCGGGCTCAGGCCGGGAGCCCCCGGCGCTGCTGTGCCTTTGTATGGGGACAGCGATGGGCCGGGGAGCCCCCGAGTGTCACCGCTGCGGCTGCATCCCCGGCCCTTCACCCTACCCAGAGTCACGCCGGCCCTTCTCCTGGGGCTGTTCTCCAGGGAAAAGTAGTGCTAAAAACCATGGAATGGGATAGGTAACTGTGCAATAGGGTAAAACCAATACGATAATGCAATACAGATAAAGCATTTAGGTAATTTAGTTGTGTTCTGGAAATTGCATAGCATTTTTTAGAAGAAAATTGTTGAAATTTTAAAGCACACTGTATTTACTAGGAAACTAACAGAAAGGCACTTTCTCTTCATTTTTCTTTCCTTTTAAGCTTCAGGTATGCCAGAGCTTGTGGCAGAAAGGAAATCGTGGTGTGACTCCAGTGATACTGCTGTTTGTATTGTATCAATTCTCTTGAGTCCCAGGAAAGCCTAAAAACTCAGAGTGCCAAACATGATGCAAATAAGGGGCTCAAAGATTTTAAGCAAAAAAAGCTGGAAAAGCAGCTTACCACCAGAAGGGACTTTTCACTTTCTGTTTAGAGGAGCTGAAGTCAGGKATTTTCTTTATATAGAAAGTTAAGCTCTTAGTTTTCAAATTCTCTAATTGTTAATTACAAGCAGATTATAAACACAGAAATRTTTATGTAGTTTTAAAAATAATCAGTATTAAGAGTTGTTTTCATGTAAACTCTTCAAAATACACCAACATGACCAGTGCTCACCAGCACTGCTGTAGCTACCCAGATGGAATGGGATTCTCAGAGATCTTGGGATGTTTTTCCCAATGGAAGCAGTCACAACATRTGAAACAAGAGCATTTAGCTRCCAATGCTTGCCCTGATTTACAAATTCTAAACTCTTCAAATTTGGCTTCAACAGAGATGTTCTGGAGAGCACTTTGGTGTTCCCTTTCTACAATTTMGTACAGAAAATCACACCACCCCCACCCCACTGCTTCATTTGTAGACTGATAGGAATCCAAGGCATTTCAGTYTCACACTTGTGAACACGTGCACATACAATCACTAAGTGACAGTTCCTATTGGGATTGTTTCAGGTCAGCAATAACATGTTAGAGTTGTGTGGAGTTTAGAAAGGCAGATAATTGCCTCTGTAGCCTCAGGGTCCCTATAGCCTTTACCATGCCTCTGTACACTGTGCAGGATTTGCACATCTCTGTAAGCTTTAGCTGACTTCTGTGCATGTAAGTAAAATCCCCACTGTGATCAGTATAACCTTAAAACTACTTCAAATCTTTTAACTTCTTCATTTCTGTAAGCAGGTCTTAGAGAAAGTTCTCTGTTCTCTTCTTTTGCTACTCTGCTCTTTTAATGGCTCCTTCCCCACTTGGGGCTGGCAACCCTTAGCCTTGTACTTAACACACAGCAGCTCTATGTTATATCAAAGGTTTACCCATCAGRAAACAAAGGAATGTCATCAATTGGTGCAATCCTTGCACTGAAGTAACCTGGGACACTGAGTCTTCTCTGCTCCAGCCCCATGCCAAGGGTAAGAGGTCTCTAAGATGATCTGTCACAAGAAATTCCATTTCACCTCAACACCTCAAGGTAAGGTCACCACTAATCTTGACCACAGCTACGGACAGGGCTTCATCTTAAAGTCATTTGAAAACTATTCCAAARTCTGGTTTATTATGTGCAATTAATTGTAAGAAGAAGATGATGGTCACGAGTCAAGACTTCGTCTTGAAACTTTCTGAGAGCTCCAATTACTTGAAYCTCYTGACAGTGGGATAACAAATCTGAAATTTTCCRTAGCGAATGTTGGAAGAAATTTTCTTTGCAAATTCYTGTTGTCTGAACTTCCASAATAGTGCCAGTCCAACAGGTTGTGGGCCTTCAGGATGGCAGATATGTTTCTGCCATCTGGAACACTGCCATATCTGCTATTACTTTAGGCTGCTTTCCAGTTCATTGGCATCACTAACTCTAATACACTTGAAGGTTAGCCAGCTGGCTCTAAGGCACTTGGCCTCTGCAAGTCATCCTACCTCCACCTCTGATGCTAAAAGATATTGACATAAAGCACCAGCACATTGCTGAACATGATACCAGCCATGTTTACACTTCCATCCCTGTCCATGGCCATTAAACCTTGAGCAGGAGCAGCAGCTGGACCCTGCCTTGTGCACCCCTCAGGGCAGATGAGTCATTTCCAATAAAGACAATCAAAATACTTTAAAAGAAGCTTTGAGCTTCTTGAGCTATGGGTTAGGTCTGTGAGGCAGTGACCATGGCTTCAGGAGCTGCCACTGTGGACTGAAGCTCCTTTGTATCTGTCCCACCATCAGGAGAGGGTCACAGTCAGTGAATTGGTGCTGAGAAACCCAAGTGGCTCCATCAGGAACTCCTGGCACCTACAAATGGTGAAACAACAGGGCCTTCCTCATCTGCCAATAGCTTTGCAGAAGTATTTGCAGTAATAGATTTTCCAACCCAAGAAACCTTGACCTACTAATTCCTTTTTGAGATGAACTAGTTATATKAAATTGTGCATTTATATGCACACATTCTTGTTGGGTGTYTTCCCAGAGTTCATCTAATAAAAGCAATTCTTACTGCTTGAGGCAACACAAGCTTGCCTGTTTAGTTGCTTACTTCAGAAACTATTTCTCCTATCACAAAGCTGTCCARTCTTAATATTGTCTCATCTTTTAGTTCCCAAGATCAACATACCTCAGCAGAAGCTGTAAGAGCTCCTCACTGAAGCTCCCACTCAAAAAAAAAAATCCCAGATGATGATTTTGAACATAACCATGGATCAAAAAATGAGTTCAGCTTCTTACTCTTTGCCAACTCAGTCTCATCACTCCAGCATTCACCTGAAAATAATGTTATTTTTTTCTCTCTCTAAATTTTATCTTTCCTACAATTAAATGACATATCTTTGATAGTTTGGTGTTACAAGTTTTATACTGAAAGTACCAGACTGCAGGGTCCCTTTGAAAGGTCTTCTCCTCAAGAAAAATTTAACCTGCATCCAGTGATTGATGGTCCTACCTCTGGAATTGAAAGAAAGAGCAAATGCCATTTAACTTGACTGGCTGTAATGCAGAGAGGGATCCCTCAGTTCAAGTGAAAATTTAATAAAAAAMCAATAATGCATAAGAAACCACATTAGAAATGTTCTGTAAAAGAAAAAAATACTTCTTTCAAACATCCATTTACTGTAAATGGACAAGTAATCACCTTTGATTTGCCTTGATTTGTTGTGATCACAGCACTTTTTCAACTTTTCGTGCAGCCTCCCTAAAATCTTACTTTGGGCAAAAAAAAGTCAAAAAAGAAAACCATTAAGGGGACACAGAAAGTTTGATGGTTCACATCTCCTTAAATTTAATTAATTTCCATTCCTGAAAGCAGGTCAGAGTCCTCAATTGATCAAAAGAAGTTATGCAGCTTTAACCAGATTAAAAAATAAGAAACCTTCCCATAGATAATAAAATTTTCTTTCTTTAAAAAAATTCTTGTTTTTCAGGGGCATGATAAACATCCTCACATGAGACACAAAAARCACCAGCATTTCCCTGAACTGAACACCACTCTTTACAACAGGAGSATGAAGTCAGGCTTTTAAAAAAGGTCCAGTTCCTCTGTGATTTCTCCTTTCAGGAGGCCCCCTGCTCTCCCACTGGGTACTGTGAGTTATAAATAAGCCCTTCATGGCACGGTCTGAGTTRCATTTGCCATCTGTCTCCTCTTGGTGATCCACTTGCAGGGGAGACTCCTTTATATAAGAAAACCAAATTGTGAGAGATGGAAATTCACTGCTTGCAGCCAAAGCAGCAAGCAGAGGCAAATACATAAGAAATAAATAAAATAAATAAAAATATTTAACAAAATGTTAAACAGAACTGGACAGAGGAGGGGAAATGGTCATCATTTCTGTCCTCCCTGTAACTGGTCTGGAATGACACCACCAGTTGTTGTACCAAATGACAGATACTGAAGTAGATACTAAAATTATCATGCATAGAAGATCCTGAGCTGGCATCAACCATCAACCCTGCTGAAGCCAGTGAGTTATGACAATTAATAMCAGCTGTCTAAACTTCACTTTTTGTATCAATACAAAATGCAAAACTATTTCCASTCACTTGTATTTCCTTCATTAAGCCTTTAAAGGCCAGAATGCTTACCAACAAGTGACCCCAGATAGTTTTTCATACACAATCTTTTCCTCAATTTTTGAATTTATTACACTTTAACATTTGAGAGTCTGGTTTTGATATAGTTTACTCCTTGCAGGTAGGGTGTTATTTATAAAACATACATATTATAAAGGATGTCTATGTTTTATACAGCTATAAACACTCCTAAYGCAACAGTGCCATTCAGCCCAACTGTTAAAAAATGTAATCACCCTTCTCTGTTGATTCCTTTCTCTCTTCTATTGTTATGGGGTACAGAGGCTCCTGAGCAAATATAGAGGGGGTTCAGAGACTGGTAATGGGGAAGTCCTGCTGGGATCTTCTGGCCCATGATTTCATGTTCCATGGTACCTGCTGTTCCTAATGGAACACACAGTAAATCATGAACTGAGGTCCCCAAGAGAAAAGCCAGGATATTTTGCCCCACAGTTCCTCCAGTCCCTCCTGTGTCACAGCAGCTGAAGATGAACCATGACCTTTGTTGGCTCCWCTGACAGGACTTCAGAGACCAAGGCAATGCAAATACTGGCCATGAGGCACTACTGCAACTTGTACCTTCCCCACTGACAGAACACAGCCTTTCTGCCTCTCCTCAGAAAGGCTCTTGGCCAGCTCAGACTGAAGCAGGGGTGGTTACCCACAGTGGTCATGGCCTGAGCTCTGCCTCTGCCACAAAGGAATCTCCAGGGCTTCCTAGAGATTCACTGCTCTGCTGCTGGTGATGCCTGTAAAAGCTGGATCATGTGYATCACCTTCACCTGAGCAGGTACAGCTGCCTTGGGTGCCCAGCAAGGGTCGCTTCCATTGCCTCCTGCACTGCTCTCCCAGTGCCATGAGCTTTCCCTGATGCCTCCCTGCAGGCAGCTTGASCACAGCATTGGTCCTCCTTAAAGGAGGACTTAAAATAGTTTCAAAGCTGGATAATCACATAAATGCTTGCCTGACTTCTTTCACTGAGAAAGCTACTCACCTGACACATTCCAAATGCAGTCAGAGAAAGTATTCCTTACTAATGTCTTCAACCATCTACCCAGCTCTTGTATTTCACCAGGCTGTGCTTTCTACATATACCAGTCACACTCTCATACTTCTGCATGCTCCTTAATTCACACACTTGGCCCTCCTGTAAGACTAATTATAATTCATCATTTCATTCCACTGGACAGGTTTCTAGGAGATCTAAGGTTAAGAGTAGTCTGTTTTCTACCATACCAATAATCATTTGCTGATTAAGTTTTGAAATTCTAACATGCTTCATTAAACACGCTTTTCCCGATATTTGTTGGCTTAAAAGAAGCCCTTAATTACCTAAAACAAACATGATAGTAACTAATTTGCAAGCTGTCACAGAAGCCAAATATTTTCTTCCAAGCCATTCTGTTCTACRGCCATCACTTCAGAGTGAAGCAGAACCAATGGACGCACATTATTCAGTATGCCCACACCGACAAAACCGAACTCCTGCGCGCGTAGACACACGCGGTTTCTGAAAATCGGGGATTTAAGGGATTTTCAACTAACTTTTATGAACCGCACATCACGCACCGCGGTTCCCTCACGGCAGAGCGGGGCGGCCCCCCCGGGCTCGGTGTCCCCCGGGCTCGGTGTCCCCCGGGCTCGGTGTCCCCCGGGCTCGGTGTCCCCCGGGCCGCCTCAGCGGGGCCGGGCGGGCAGAGCCCCGCGCTCGGCGGCGGCTTCGGTTAAAGCGCTGCGGTTCAACCGCGCCCGGCCCCGCGCCCTCGGGCCCCGCTCCCTCACGGCTGCGGCGGCACCGCCCCGGCGCGGGCCCTCCCCGCCAGGAGCGAGGGAGCGGCTGCCCCGCAGCCCTCGGGCTGTGCTCGGCCCGGCCGCGGGCAGCGGAGCGAGGCTGCTCCCGGCGTGAGGGAGCGCGGGTCCGGCCGAGGGGCGCGGGGAGCAGCGGGCCGGCAGGCAGCGGCAGCGGGGCCGGCTGCAGGGAGGACAGCGGGGCGGAGGGGGGCGAGCCGCGCCGTTCCCCGCGGCGGCGGAGCCGCTCTTACCTGTGCGCTGCCCGCGCTGCGGCTCGGGGCGCTCCGGCGGCGGGCGGGCTGCGCTGCCGAGCGCCCCTTGGCTGCGGCCGCCGCTCCGCCGCTGCAACTTTCCATAAAAGTCGCGACGCGCGCCCGGCGCCCGCATTCCAGGCGAGCCCCGCGCCGCGGCAGCTGGCCCGGCCCGGCCCGGCTCGGCTCGGCCCTGCGCTCGGCGCGCCGTGCCCGGCCCCTCGCCGGCCGCGCAGCCAGCCAGCCCCCTCCCCGCGGGCAGCCCGGCCAACAGGCTAATTTTGGGCTGGAAGCAGCACCGAGTTATAAATAACCGGTCTGCTGCACGGCCCTGGCCCCGCCGGCCCTGCCGCAGGGCAGCGGGCGAGCGGCGGGCGGGCCTCGGCGGGACGCACCGGGACCCACCGCCCGCAGCCTCCGCCGCCCGCCTTCGCCCTGCCCGCCCCGCTCCCCAGCAGCGCGGCTTTTCCCGGAGCTGCCCGGCCCGGTACCGGCAGCCCCGGGTCAGCCGCACTCACCGCCGCAGCCCCGGCGCGCCGCTCGCCCCCGGCCCCGCATGCAGGGAGCGCTCCCGGCTCTGCCGCCCGCGGGGTTTTATACCTACGGCGGCCCGGGCCGGTTAATGGCACATGGAGAGCGATCAACTAATAATAGTAATGTGACAGTTCGCTGATGGAGCGGGCAGGAATCTCCCCAGTGCCAGACTGCGAGACGCAGAGCGCGTTAGCTCAAAGCAGCGCCTGTCGCTGGGAACTTCACAAAGCAGAGGCAGAAACGTGATTTTATTACATCTGAACACATTCCTTTTCCTGCCTAAAGATGACTTTTTTCCTACATGTTCAGTTGCAAGATTTCCAGGGCAGAACTTTCCTCTTCCTATCTCTCTTGTACTGTGCCTGCCGGACCGGAGCCCAACTTCCCAGCTGGGTTATCACTGTCAGGACAATCACCACATGGCCTTAGGCTGGGCAGATCTCAACAACGGCCACCACAGCTACAACACAAAAGGCGTTCGCCTTGTGAAGGACAGAGCAGGAGCTTTCCCCAGTGCCACCCTCGGGGCAGCCGAACTGAGGCACAGGAGCGGCGGTGTCGGGGCTTCCGAGTGCCAGGGACCCACCCGCCTCCAGCAGATGAACACAGGCAACGCATAAAACAAATCGGGGCAGATCAGAGCACGGATGCATGGCCCTGCCACAGCAGGAGGGGTTAGACTCTTTATGTCCTCTATTTCATTATTTCTATTACTCCACAAAGGAGGTCTTAATCCACAACTGGAGCTCAGTACAGCAGTTCGGCTTGGGAATAAACCTGAAAAAATGTGTCTCCTAAAACCAAGTAGAGAGACAACAGCTTRGCATAGAGCTGTGTGGAATGAAACTGGACAGCCCAAAAACTGCTCCCAGTCAGTATTTTTTCATTTATATTGTAAATTTTGTAATAGTTGTTCTTTGTTGATTCCAGGCAGCAAATTCCAATTTCAGGATGACTGATATCAAAATTCCTCCCGTAAGAAATAATTTTGCATTAGATTTCAAGAWTTGTGCAAATTCAAGTTTCAGATACAGTTATATGAGCAACAGTTGTTTCACCGAAATATTTTATTTTATATACACAGCTGCAGTTCATTTAGGCAATAGAAAGGTCACAAATACTCTTACTGACACTTGATTTGACACATTTACTTTGATAGAAACCAAACACTACAAAAAGGAAGAATAACGATCATTAAGAACACATTTAAAGTAAGATTATTATTACAACTAAATTACAAATTATATAAATATTTGATTCTTTATAACCCCTATGCATTCAACATTTCTAACCTTAGAATTACCACTATGGCAGAAGAGGATGGCTTTTAAATTTAGTTTGTTCTTATTAGCATGGAAAGTATCATTCAAAACAATCTCAATTTAGACACTATAAACTAAATTCTGAGTCTGATTATGAATTAACCAGAGKAGAACTGCATCAGACCATCACTGCTGTGTGCAGCTCTGGCACTKGTGTTTGCAGAGATGGTGCAAACACTTCTGAAATTCTGGAGCCACAGGGCTGGTTATCAATAACTGCTGTGTCCAGCTGAAGGTGCAGGTGCCAGGGAACTGCCTGCACTTCTGTGCTGCAAGGAGAGAGACAACTTAACCTGCACCTCTCTGCAGTTAGGTACATACTCAGAACAGGTGAATGCTTTTTAGAAAACGATCCAAAAAGACTCAGAGGAGATCAAAAGCATCCCCACCTGTACCTGCACATTACCCTGTCTCTCTATTCCCTTCTTTTTTGGTTTCTTTACTTTTTCAATCAAGTGTTTGTTGGTGGCATTTTATAACAACCACATCCTGTATTTCTTATTTTGGGTGGAAAATTAATTTCCAGTCCAATTCTGTGGACTTCTGAGAGCTCTTTGGGTGTATGGAAGTGCTCCTGTTCTGAAGGGACACAAATGCTGAAATCAGATATTATTAAGTTCTTCCCCATTTTCTAAATAGTTGGTGTTTGATTAGACCTTTCTTATTCTTCTGTTTAAAACAATCCTTTCGTTTCTGACAGAAGACCAAGTTTCCAGGTTTTACTTTTTTCCAAGTGTCTGGAAACATTTATAATCTCATCTGCAACTCTGTTTCTTGAAGAGCCTCTGGTAAATAATATGAAAATCTCAAYATACCTTTAATTCTGWGAAGWRGTGCATTTCTGTTTCTCTGTGATGRATGCCAAGGTATAATTTTATCACACCATTTTATCAGACCAGACAAATCACACCTTCCTCTRTTASCTACAGGTCATACAATTGCTGTGGAATATGAAGAACACTTACCCTGCTCCTTCTATTTCCAGCTATTCCTATCAATTCTGAACCCAACCAGACACCTTTGTTGTTCCACATGATTTCTTTCATAACTTGCAAAAGCTGCCAAAATACACATAGCTTAAACATACTTATCTGCTCAAAAGCTAAGTGAGGTGAGTGAAAAAAACTTCACATGCCTGTAYTGAAGACACATTGCAGAGAAAAATAAAATACAGCATGGAGGATGGTGCCAAGCTCAGCAAGTTAAATGGTGGAAATAGGCCAAGAATAGCATTTGGAATTTCTGTTTTATTACWTATAGAGTACACTCTTTTTTGTTAAATAAATTATAATCAGTTGGCATTTCACACAAGTAATATGACACATTTTCATMATTTCTGTATTTCTCAAATGAGTACAACAAAGGAGCAAAATGCTGGCTTCAGTAAAATCTGTGAATTACACCAGCCCTCCTTTTGAGTAGCATCCTTTTGGGTTGTRTTTGACATGAAAGTTGAAATGTTTCTAGTCAAAGTTGGTTTTGATATCCTAGATTTTAACAACATGCTTYTCAAGTATCTGAATATTTGGAATTACTAATTTATTATTCTTTATTTCTTGACATGGGAGAGATTCTCATGGGCTGGCTTTGTGTGGCAAAGGCATGGAAGTGCAGTTTTAGAGCCTAAACCAACTGGGAAGCATTGCTTCAGCTGACAGAAATGCAAAGATTACAGCTCATCATTATTTATCACCTCTGGAACAGGAAAAGCCATTGCTGTAAGGTGCCTCAAGCCTTCTGAAGGTGCTGTGCTCCTGTCTGAAGTTCAGGGTTCCATGGCCTGAGCCACAGTTTGACACTGCACAGAGATGGCCACAATTGCTTAAATCTCCTCTTAAACAGACACCTGAATTCCCACAARGAAGGGAGGAAGACACAAATTAATAAATTATAAAACATTGCCTTCAATTCTKTTTCATGATTAATAAATCTTATAATACATACTTATTTAAAAATATATTTTGAAATGCTACATATGAACTGAGAACAATATTGGTTTGTTCACCACCACACTGAGTAGTAATGGTTTTAGAACAAGGAAGTTTTAAATTAATTGGTGAAGCTAGCACAGTTTTTCAAATATAAATAAGTACTTTAAAACACCTTAGTGATGTTTAGATATTTAAACCARAATAAAGTAAAAATTGCATACTGGCAGTCATTSCTGCCCAAATGGTGYTTGCATTTCCTGCACTGCTCCATTGCACTGCAGTGCAGAATGGCAGCTTACACCCACACAAATGGGATTCTGGGGCAGGGAAAACWTGTTCACTTCTGTGTGATGACTTTATTGCACGTGTCACATGARTCAGAGACTGCAGATACCCCAGCCAAAACACCTCCTAGATCTAGACACCTAATGATTTGGAGACTCTGCAATGAACATTTTGTACTATAAGCTTTTAAAGGAAACAACTCCATCAGCTTCACTTACGAATTATCTGTGCAAAAGTACAGTATTTCATAAATAAACTTTACCTGAATATTACAGAAAAAAGCTTTGGGATACATGAAATATAAATACAGCGACAGCTGAGCTGCAAAATTAATTTAGGTATATACAGGGCCACACTCCCCAGTTCTTTTCACAGATGTACATTTAACCTCCCTGAGTCCTTTTCCATACTTAGCAACACGACACATTCCCAGATGCTTGCTCAGAAACAGCCCCAGGAGGGAAGGGTGGAGAAGAGCACATCCATGTGCACTGCTGTCACTTGGCAGGGGTCCCAGCTCACTGCACYTTGGCCTCCAGGAGCCCCGTGGGCAGGACAGGCCCGTGGGCACTGACACAGGCCCCCACGTGCCGCAGGGACTCTGCCCCCAGGTAGGCCAGCAGCAGCTCCGTGTGCCGGATCAGCAGCTGCGTCAGGTCCTCAGCCAGGCTCTCCATGCTCGAGTACCTCACCTTCTCAAAGTCAAAAATGTCCTTCAGGAAGAAAAGCACTTGATCCTGGCAGGGGGGAAAAAAAAGGAAGAACTTGTTTTCAGGTTTTCTCTTTAAGTTACAAGAAGGAAAAAAAAAAACTATGCAATGCTAACAGCTCTTTCTTTAAGACATTCCCTAAAAGCATCCAATTATGTATTATTTTGGTGCTGAGACAGAAGTGTGCTAAAACAGCCTTTGYAAAACAGTTCCAGCCTTAAAACATTCATATTAAAGTACTTATTTCTCATGGTGGAGAGAAATCTCTCATTTCTTACTGTTAGCCTTAACCTTAGGAAAACGCAAATGTATACTAATAAATAAGATCCTTATTTATTTTAATCAGAAAGATTTATTTTTTAAATTTATAAAAGTGGTAACTAAAAAGAAGTTGCAAACCTTGAAGAAGCAGCATAGGTCATACAGGGAATTTCTAGGGCCCAAAAAGCCCCAGGCCAAAACAGGGCTGATATGTTCACATATAGCATAGAAATGTGCAAAAAATCCATCAGGCACCTGGTGATGTAAAAATTGCAGACAGAAGTTACACAGTAAATTTAGTACACAGCTCTATTATTTAGCACTAAGTCTTCATAAAAGCCYAACACTTCCCTCCTTGTTCTAATAAAATCCCCCAAAGGTAAGGAGCTGTGGCACAGACTCTGCTGAGTCCCAGCACAGAGAGGTCAGGGTGCAGCAGGGCTGAGGGAGGCTGCAGCAGAATCCCTGGTGCTGCAGGAGGAAATGGGGCAGGACTGGCTGGGATCTGCCTGTGGGGTCACACAGGGACATGGGGCTGAGGGAGGCTGCAGCAGAATCCCTGGTGCTGGGGAGGATGTGGTGCTGCAGGAGGAAATGGGGCAGGACTGGCTGGGATCTGCCTGTGGGGTCACACAGGGACATGGGTCTGAGGATCCCAGCACAAGAGATACAAGGATCAGGACCTTGGTGTGCAGAAGTCTGAGATCTGTGAGTGGGGCAGAAGTCAGAGAAGTGACTGACACCAGCACTGACTGGACCTAAACTGGGTTTAGGAAAATCCTACAGTTTAGGCTTTTTGCTAAATACAGGTATTAGGGCCCCAGCAGCTAAACTGCTGCAACTGGCAAACTTCTTGTTAAATTAATAAGTCTACAGGACGAAGGGCTGATCACTCATTTATTTTGCCAAAGCTACAAAAAGCATTTCAGATTCTTAGGAGATGATCAATACCTTTGTTCCATATAACTTGAAGGGCAACTCACCTTCATTTGCTGTCTTTTTTGCTTCAGTACTGACCAACAACTTGAAGCCACAGCCTAATTGTAAAAGAAAACATAAGGCAAGCCCCAAATAATTTTCCATCTCAAAAGCACTCATTTACAGAATACTGTATTTCTATATTCTATATTTTGAGGACATGTATTTTCTTCATTTTCAATCTTGTGTTAACACAAAGTTTAAAAACACAGAACAGCAGCTRWTATAAATAACAAATGTATATGCAGTTCATACTTGCTATCTCACATCCATCTTTGCAACATTTTYGTTAGTTAAATTCMAATGTAATTTGGCATCCTTGACTGMTTTTACAGCTACCACAGTTAGCAACACTCACTGGGTTTAAGTGAGGACCAGTCTTATGTATCAAAGTGTGTGCTCAGACATCAGGAACTATTTTAGATATTAAGTGGCATGTGAACACATTGAAATGTACTTTTTCATTTCAGCAAAAACATTCTTGCAATAGCTTCAGATTCAGCTCTGGAGCTTTGTCCAAATATGGAGCTGTGAAATACAATATACCAATATCAGTACTGGCTTTTTCCCTTCCTAGCCTCTAACTATCCTCATCTGACTCCCCTCAGTACTGCAGAGAGAGTTTAATACAGACAAAGCACAATGGTACCATAGAACTACACAAATAYATACATGTTATCTGAAGTTTTTTCCCTCTAGAGGAAATATTTCAATKGAAAAACAAAAATAAAAGGACAATTTGCAGTTTGCAGATAAAAGTGGATGAAATGAYAGCAGTTTCTGTACCAGCTGACCATGGCAGYAGCCTGTGTCTCTACCAGAAGGATGAGATCTGTTTGGCAAATAAACAGGCACATATGAAAAATCATTAATTGTAATCAACAGCTGAMTACCAGTATTGTATTAATTGACTTTTGTTTCCTTGCAGCTTTGTCCCTTATTGCTTAATCTCTGGTCTMTGAACCAAAATCTGGACCTGATGTCTAAGATGTTGCTAACAGAAACTCCCTTTCTAAAATCCTACTTCCTCAGAGAAAGGAAGGACAAGTTCAAGCCTTTTCTCCAATACATTCAATCAGTCTCTGTTTTGGGCCCAGACTTTTAAACYCCTATTATGAAAAGCCTGAAAATACAATCTGTTACATTCTGTTGAGGAAGATCTCAGGTACACACTCAGTACATTGCAATGCACTGCAGCCCAATTAGTTTGATAATGACACATCAATACTTACTGTTTCYTTAAAAGAGGAATTTAACCAGCGGTTATTTACTACATTCTGAATAGATATGGGAGGATTTTCTAAATCTTCAAATGAATCCATTAATATGAAGTCCAGAACAACATCATAAAAATTCAGATTTTTCACCTATATGAAATGAGAACATGATCTAAGTAACCTAGTTTCTCTTTCAGCATGCACCATATTGTAATGCTGTATTAACATGCAGATTTGCAATTGTTTTTAATGAGTATTAAAAATACTTTATCAGTAAAGGAGAAGTTAAAAAGAATGTGTGGTTTCTGGTACTAAACTGGTGAATGCCATTTCTCTAAATCAGCAACATAAACAATAAAGAGTTGCCTTTCCCACAGTTCTGAACAGTAAAAAATTATTTTTAGRTCCTATGGCATTAGTAAGGGTAAAAGCACTTTTCAGAAATGCAACTCACTCCTCTAGCAGCAAGTTCCATTTCGGTATTATCCCAGTGATCTGTTTGTTCCAAAAAATATATCATTTCATCAAAGACATCTTCAAATTTCTTTGGATTCTGTAAAGTAAAAGCAATGAGTATCAAGCAAATGTAAAAAGGGATGTGGCTGATTTTCCCCAGATGGTGAATTCAGGTAGAAGTTACACAACCAACAAAACATTGGTAAAAAAAAGCTTTTACCTTTCGTGCTTTCACAATTAAAGCAGACAAAATTTTTCTTCCACTTTCAGCAAGAAATATTCTGTTTGCTGTTTCTGAAAGAATTATCTAGAAAAGGGTTCAGAAAATATAGACAGGTTCATTCACAGGTTATACCAAGTGACCTCAAACACTTCAATCAATTTTCCTATAATTATCACCTCTTGTATAGACAGCAAGTTCCTAATAAGCCTTGGGTGCAAAGGTTCCAAAGCTAATCATAAAATCTGGACTCCTCTGCAGATACAGCTCATTATAGAATGATACAAATGTAAAAGCAACAGGAAAATATTTTAGTACAGATTAAAAATGCTTGCACAAAGAGTAACAGTTTCAATTACTCTAGTTTAGGCTTCACAAGACAGACAAATCTCTCCTTCCTGTTTACCTGAAAAGCTTGGCGAATACAATGAAGCTTAGCAAGGAAGTCACTGTCTCCCAGACAYTCAAACATTTCAGTCCTAAGCAAAACAGAAAAGTTTTCAGACACCATTAAAAAAAGCAGCACAAGAACATCCATCTAAGCCTAACTGCTGGAAAAAATAGCCAGCACAAGTAACATCTAAAAAGTGATTTCTAGATGAATATTAAACTTTAATTCTTGCTTTTCCTGGGAATAATTAAATAGCCATAAATCAATACCTTAACACCCGTGAATAAATTTTGCCTTCCTCTGCTAAGTGCATGGCTTCTTCATACAGGGGGCAGTGGCACAGGGAATCCAGGCCATAGGTGCTACGGATCTCTCTGTGCTCTGAAAGCTGAAAAACAATTTTTGGAAGCTCATTAAAGAGCTTACTGACATATTTTTGTAAAGATAAAACAAATTAAAAAAGTTTCCCTGATGTTCTACTGAGAGATGCATYCTTTTCTGCATCTGCTTAAAACAAAGGGGTAACAATCAACAAGTGAACAGAACAGATACATCAGGTCATAAGAACTTTGTAACTCTTAACATCTGAAAGTTTCAAGTTTCAAAACTYTTTCATTAATACAATAAAGGCAGCTTCCTTTTGTGTTTTATTTGCCTAGTTAAGTTTTTGAATTGTCTAGTTAAATAAATCTAATGGGACTCAAAGGTGTTAAAAGGAAATAATTGCCAGGACACAAAGTACAGAATGATTGCACCATACAAGTCTTTAGGAAGCTGGAAATAGTAACACCCTCCCACCCCTGTTTTAGTCTCACYGGTAAATAAGTCTGCCACTTCCCAAAGCACACTGTACAAACCATGAGCATTCAGTGTTTTATGCTACAGGCTCCCTGAGAGGCTTTCATTATTGGCTGTTTAAATTCTATGGTTAACATAGAAATAAACATGAACTTGTAGACATTTTTAAAGAAAGAAAAAAACCAAAACCAGATCCATAAATCAAATTATATAAATAATACAGAGAACTCCTGTTTACAGGGTACCATATTTAATCCACAAAACAATGTCTAGCTACAATTTCACAACAAAGATTGCCTATATAAACATCCTTTTATGATGATTTGTAAAGGTACATCCACATTTCTAATGCAGACTAGTTCAGCTATTAGGAAAATTCACAAATCATATCCAATATTTAACAAGATGCAGAGCACACAACACTTTCCAGATAAGAATCTCCCAAGATGACATCAAAAGGAAAATTAACTCTTTGCTGTGAAAGTCTCTGAGGACTTGCTACCTTTGAGGAGAAAGGTGGGCAGAAAGGTYACTTTTCASTTAGATGGCTCACTGTAAGTACCTTAWATAAATTGCCATGTGTTCATGATATTATTCAGCTGCTTTTTATGCCACTATGTACCCCTAAGCACCACACAACYCCTCCACAGGGATTGGGTGCTAATCAGAAGTTACCAGAAAGCTCCAGCATCCCACAGCTTGGCATCACAGGTAACCTGCACACCTGAGAGCTYCCTGAGTCCTTTCCTGCCATTCTGTAGGGGTCACTTCTGTGCACAGCCACTGCCACTCCTCACACACCTCTAGGGATGACAAGAGCCATGTCACAGCTACCAACTGTGCTGGCAGCAGCCAGGAACACAGAGGCTTGTGAGGATGGACTGGATGTGGCAGCCCCTAAGTGTCTGCTGCTTCCTCAGTGTCAGGGAGGGACATAGAGAAGGAAATGAAAACACAGACAAAGAAGAGATAAAAGATGATTGACACTATAGCAGCAATCTCATTTTGGAAGGCTTTACTGGTACCCATGCAAGGCTGAAGAAAGAGAGACCAGTTGGTGACCACCACAAGCACATTTATGATGGCCTGCAGTGRACACATTAAAATAACAGATACATCTTCAAAACTCCAAAGCTTGTAGTTCTAACTYGTGTCCAGTTAGGCCTGCTGTGCTGCAGGGATTACAACAGGGATATTGCTCAGATGYTAAGCAGTTTCCTCTGGACAGTTCAGCTTTAGGGGTGTATCTGCAGTAAAGAGATGCTGAAATCATTGCTCTAAAGCATCAAACCTTTGCCATTTGCAGTTGTTTACAGGTCTGGGATGCCCTGACTTCTTTGGCTTAAGGAACAGCTTGGTACTCTGATTTGCCATGCACAAATTGTTTCTTAATAAATAGAAAAAATTCTCAGCTGTGCATCAAGACCTTGTTGAGTACCAAAATAACCACCTACATGAATGTACCAAAATAAACAATGCTAGACCTTTTAGGAATTCTTGCTTGCTTCCCCCAAAAAGAGAGGTCAYTTTACTGGCACATTCAGCATTCCTTACATTCTGAGAAATTATGTTACCCTACATTAAAACAGCTGATGATGACCTCTTTAAAATATAAAGATATTCAGAGAAAAGATTTCCTTAAAAGAAGTAAGTAKGATGAAAGTGAAATATGTTTGGGGAGTTAGAAGATGTGACGGTGATTAGTAACTAGAATGTTTGAGATGCCATTTTAATAAATTGAAATGATGAAGTATTGTGTTCCACCTAAGGTCTGGAAGAAAACAGGAAGGCTGCTCCTGATAAAAGGCAGCAAAGGCTTTATTCACAAGYCTAAAAAATCTCCCAAGCTTTGGACTAGGTTAACATTCCAACAAGGAAAGCAAAGTTTATTTGACAATAGACCTACAGATTCTGTGCTAGTCAAAACATAAAAATAAGACRTAATAAATGCATGTGCACTGACAACAAAGAAGCAACAGCAAAGCTCCCTGTCAGGGAGAGCAGGAAAGAGGTTCTGTTAGGAAGGGGGAAAAGTTGCCAGGAAAGAGAGGGCAGAGGCCTTTATCTGGCACACTCACTGCTGCATTGTTGCCAAAGGTGGCAGCTATTTTGATCACAGTAGATGGGAAGGCAGGACTATGAAAAGCATACTAAYCCTCATCAACACCAGCTGATGGCAGCCAGGCTCAAATGGGGCASAAAATACCACTATTTATCCAGCAGTAGTATTAATAACTTAATTAGGGTCAACAGTTGTGTTTCCCATCCCTTCTGCAGTGCTTCTAGAGCCTAAGTGTGTTTAAGAATAGAAGCCTGTCTGATCATGGGGATGGAAACTGGGTCTAAATTGTCTTCATAAGCATTCAGACACCTGTGTATTGTAGGTGTCCAGGCAGGCACAACTCTGAATGAGAAGTCATCAAATGAGTGATCCTCAGCACCCTCTTGATCACCAGCCATAGCCAAGATGAAGTTCTGGCACAGCCTCCTGCTGTCCTGTAGAGCTCATCAAAAGGRCACGTGATGCAAACCCTGCCAAACTGTCCCAGTTCTGTACAGCTCTTTCCTATATTCTGCTCTAACATGACACAGCATGACACTCTTGTTGCCTGCTAAGCAATATCCCTATCCATTTCCATTCAAGCATCTATCTGTGTCTTGTTTTCTSAATGTTCTCTCTCCTGGGGCAGAGAGCTAAATTTGACCTGACTGTGTGTCAGCACTGAAACATGAACACAGTTTCCAGTCTCCAAAATCAGAGGCACACAAAATACTCAGTCCTGCTCCTTGGGACAGGATGCAGTGTAGAAGGAAGCCAAGGAACTGTCAACRCACAGCTTGCAGTGTGATGAAGCCACAAAAAATGTTGCCACATTCTAATTTCCTGGAAGGTGAAATTATTAATTCCAGTAGGGCATAATCACAGAGCAGATAAACTCACATATGAATTTCAGATTTGAAAACTTTGCTGAACATTTCTATCAGGACATGCAGTTTAGGACAGTTACTACTATTGTAACTGCAATCAGGGAGCTTATGATGAAAGAACTGCCTTATTTGGCCCTTAAGAGAGACAAGTCTGAAGCTGGAAAAGCCTCAGATCTCTTAGCCCAAATTAAAACATTCCACTGTTTCCCTAGTGGAAGAAAAAAAATTAAATAGATAAGCAATAGGAAGCTACTTGACATCACCATATCTAGAATAAAAGAATCTGGTATGTCAATTCTAATCCTGTTAAATCAAAGCAATTACTGTTCTCTACTAATAGCTGAACTCACTGGGAAGTTGTTACTTCTGCTTCTCATTGTCACAATGTGACAATTTTATTGTTTTGTTTTATTGGCAAAGGCTAGAACAGCTGGAAATGAAGAGAAAATCTTCATAACTTTGTCCTGGAAGAACAAGTTGACAGAAGTGGCTTCGAGGYATCAAAATGTGGAGAATATTTTCAGGATACTTAAAGACAATTACACATCTCTACAAAATCTTGATTCCAATATTTTTTAGCAGATACTGGGACAATATAGCTTCAGGAGAGGATGATKATTCCACTGAGGTGATACATCCTGGGGTTTTCTGTTTGCTTGGCTGCTTTTGCCTTTTTTTTTAAGCCAAGCAGCATAAATGAGCATAAGAGGCTGTTCCCATCTTCACATACTTGCAAAAGCATTATGAAAGTTCATGGGAAAAAAAACCAAAACAAACCAGATACAAAGTGTACAAACTATAATGGTTTACAGCTCCTCTCAKGAGCTGGTAAGAGTTGAAGCAAGCTTGAATTGTGATCTTGTCCAAATCACAGCCAAGAGTAAGCAGTCCCTATGGATACAATCCTTGTTAGGAATGGGTGCTGGGGCACCACAACTTCAAAGGGGTTACTAAATCAAGGAAATCACAATCTAATGTCAATTACTAAATCAAGGTAATTGTGTTATGGAAAAACAAGCCCTACAACAGACAGTCCAAACAACTGCAAAGAATGTGTCTGCAACTCTCTCTCTTTGCAGTAGCTCAGCTGTAGTGCCTGTATGAGAGCAAYATCTATCACAAAATGGATCTATTGAGGCCAACTGCCCCTCCTGKTTTTTGGAGAAGAGTGCTATTCAAGATCACTTCAGCTCCCCAGAGACCACAGAAGGAGATATTCCTCAATCAAGTAAGTGTGTCACTGCTCATGAGCCTCTTTCAAACACTTTGAGGGAGCTGTAGCAGACTCCAGCTAATAGGCTGTTAGCCAGAGATTATTATGGATCCTTTGTGCTCTCATCCCAGAGGATTATGGCAAGTGAGATGAGGTACATTAGGTTGTGAGGGAAGATTGCCAGTGTGGCAGTCAGGAGGCTCCCTGGCAGTCCCACTGCACCTCCAGAGCTGTCCCTGCTGGCCCAGGCCCTGACCTGGGGTGGCTGCAGGGGGCTGTGAGGTCCCTGCACAGCTGGACACCTGCACAGCTGGGCCCAGGGCTCCCAGCACAGCCCCAGAGCTCTGGCTCCTGCCAAGCCATTCAATCATGGTGCAGCAGCAGAGTAACAGCACAAACTGGTGCCTTCACATTGTGCTTGTGCCTGGAACATGCTAAAACAGGCAGCTCTCAATTTCTTATCATTTCCTCTCAAAAAAGCSCCTCCAGGTCAAAACAATACGAAGCCTTCTTCATACATCTTACTAGTATGGTAAAGCAATAGGAAAAAAGAACAGAAAAATATAAATGAAAAGGAACTACTACAGCCTCAACTGGCTGCTTCTTCACTCATGAAAATGTGATCTGTTTTTCAAAAGCAACTTCTGTTTAGGAGGAATTGGGGATGCATTATGCCAGTACACAAAAAACACTCCAAAGTTCCAAAGAAGCCTGGAAAAGCTCTTTTTTCCCCATAAGAGAAATATCTTTTTGCTTAAAATGATTAGCAAAAAAATTAGGATTCTTCTGTTCACTGTTCAAATAGATCAATAAATCTTTTAAAAAAGCAATCTTTAGGAGTCTTACCTCAGCTGTGGAAACAAAGGAGTCCGTGGATGCAATGCTTAATGTATCTCGAAGGCAGAAATCATCCACATTATCCTTTACAGTAATGTCTGTATTCTTATCTTTAAAAAAAAAAAAAGTTWATTAGACTATCAGAAAATTCCATGTACACCTTGAAAATGTGTTTCATGTGTACTTCAACAACATTATACTACTGTAAGAGCAAATTCTTTTATGACCTACTAACATATATAAAGGTGACTGTGTTTTTCTGCCTTTAAAATTAATTTTCAAATCTCATCCACAATGAACTGGAAGAAGAAAAAAAGACTTGGCCAAGGTTTTTGCCTTTCTTTTTCTAATGATCTCTCTAYCTCATGATATTACTTTGCTATACTGATCTAGAGCCTCAGATAAGTTTTTGACTTGTCTGTGTTATGTAACAAACTGCTCCATGTCCTAGCCACCACTTCAGTTTTTCTAAATAAAATCCATTAATAAAAAATACAACGCCTCATTTTAGTTTCACTTGAATTTGTTTAACTTTCTCCTTCTCCTGCCTTTTTTCATTTGCTGGTTCTGGAGAGCAAGTGAAGCTTTTCATCTTCACTGCACCCTCTTTCCTCAAAAAGCTTCTCCATTGAAATACCACATCCAGAAGTATTTCCTACAGTACAAGAATTCTTAAAGCCTTTAAAACAATTTTTTCTTAAAATCATCTGCAATACAGTTTCTTCTCAGTTCTGCTTTACTTTATTCTCAAGAGTTCAACTGCTGCACTTCTTGGATGGTTAATTTTCACCATATAGGAACACTTGCACAGAAGGCTTAAATTTKTAAGTGACTAAGTCAGACTTTGGCTTGATGTGGCCCATGCTGCATTCCCAGTAGAGCAGATGCATTTATTTTGGGTTACCTTACCTTCAGACATTACACATGTGTTCCTAAAAGTCTGTTTTATCTCCAGGAGTCAGCAGCAAGGAGCTACCCAGAGTCATCCAGAGCTGTTGCTAGGGCAATACTTCATTAAAAACACCATGACATAGTGGAGTGGCCAAATGCCAATTTACTTGGGATGGTTTACTCATCACTTGAAATGCTACAAAGCCACATTACTTAACTATTRGTTTGGTGGTTGTTATGGTTTTATTAGTTATGGACTTGGAATGACAGCTCAAAAACTGCACAGAACAAATATCTGTCTTTGGGAATATTCACTGAGGGGAAAAAATTTTTCAAAGTTTGGACAAAGATTTCACTTTTTTAGAGAGAGAGTTAGGCTAATTGCAATCACAATTTCACCACTGTTCATATGAAGTCTGATTTTTTTCAGCTCATTCTTACTCTTTCTTTTGACCTCTTAAAACCAAGAGGAAAAGTATTGCAGCTCCCAAGTTGGTTGAGAAACAATCACACACTGAAATCTCAAATGCTGGAACAGAAAACCAAACTGTGGTTTGTAAAGCACTAGCTCGAGATCTGCTTAGAGTAGGTGGGTTACATGATGTTTCTTTCTCATTTCTAACTCATGGTTTGCATGAGATTCTCTCCTAATATTAGATGATTTTCTAATATCACTTTTTTTCACAAAAAAGTTACTGAAATTGCAATAACACTGTTAAACCCAGGGCAGTACAGGCATCTATAGCCTGGCTGCAGATTTTTTGGCTCTCCTTTTTTCAAACCCTCYTTGTGCCTAAGTTGCTTTTATTGCCATATGTGAGTTCATAGTTCAACAACAAGAACACATCCCCAGACTGATTCTAAATTATTTAACTCTGGGTTATGTGGTTGATTATATATAAATGGGAATAATGCTATTTAACGAAAATTTATTCCACATACATTAAAAAAATGGCGTAAATGAAGGAACCACAGCCCAGAACAACAGAGGTTCTGGCATAGATCTTGCATTCAGCCTAGAGTAAATAAAATTTTGACTTAATCTATCTTTGTGTAAAAATTCATACTTCCAAATTTTCTAATACAGCCTAAAACTATCACCAAGCCAGTATGTTTTTAACATGTGAATTAGTTGAACATGGAATATCTGTGTTTTCACTCAAAGAAAACTCTCACTGCTACAGAAAAAGACACAACATTTGCAYGTTATGAGGAAGAAAAAGATAAAAAATAAGGTTGGTAATGCTGAGTGAAATAATACCTTGGCAAGTGATATGTGCCCACAAAGCACAGCCTCCCTAAAGAAAACAAACCAGCCTTGTCAGCTATTTGTGACTGTCAGGCCACCACCACCCTAATACCCTAAAACATCCTCAGCCAAGCAGGTGCTTGTCAATACCCACACTGTGAAGAGAGCTGTTATGAAAATTCCCCATGGAATTTCACYCGGGTGAAAATTAAGTTACAGCTGGAGTACATACCATGCAAGTACCAGCAGAACATTCTTAGACACAAGAACATGAAAAAAAAGAGACAGTGGCACAAAGAGACTCCTGGAATGAACAGCTGCAAGAGGAACCCACCCACCAGTGCCTGCAACTGCTCACACACTCATCCCTAGTTCTTATGGATCCTAATAACTTCAGGAAGGGAACACTGGCAAGTATGTGAGCTTCAAATATACTTGACTTATTTGAGGGGCCAAGGAGTTATTTTGGGTTCACTTATATTTGTAAAGAGGATGAAGTAGAGTTTCAGATGTTACCATCATGGCTCTTGATTGTAGTGCCTTAAAATGCATATGTGATCCTTAAATTAGATTAAGGTATTAAAAAAATGGAACAATATGGAGGACTGCTAAAGCCTGTGAAATCACAYCTAGCTTTATAAGGTTTTGCAAACAACTATCTATTTAAAACTAAACAAGAGTTAAAAGAAAAGGACCAGAACCAAGCTATTTTCACATCTATTTACATGGTACTAATCTAGAAAAATTATTTGTGTTTGTTCTGTTAGGTTTTCATGGTAGGACAGCACAAAGCTAACCCCCTAAACTCTCAGAGCAAAATCTGACCTTCATAACTGCACAGAAATTAACTTTTTACTATTCAGCTGGGAAGCATTCACCTTCACATCATGTTTTAAAACTCTGAAAACTGTTTCCATGTTATCTTCCTGCCAGCCCTGAATGAAACATGGCAGGAGTTCACAAGTGAGTTTGGCACTTAGCTGACACATTTAAAAAAGGAAAGCACTTACCCACTAGTAAAGAACTCACTGGGAGTTACAGATTTTASTTCCAAGTACCACCATTAAAGTTATGGCTCCCTATTCTGCCCAGCCCTCCCACTTCAGTGGAAAATCAGAGCAGTTAATACATCACAAGCAGGAAAGCAGGATGAGAAAGAAGAAACTTTGTAAGACTCTGAAGAGGAAAAAACCTTGCAAAGGAATCCACTTATAAGAAGTCATGGTACCCTGAGAGCAGCAGGGGCCCAGTGTTCTGCCAGCCCAYGTTGTGTGCTCAGACCCCTTGGATGTGTGGCTTCCTGCCCAGTGAAAGGAATGACAATAATCCAGCTCAGACAGCACAGCAGAATGAATCAACACGGTTCAGCTCCATGAGAGTGTGCCACAGCCTCCCAGCTAGTCACAAGTGGCACAGTGGYTTGTCACCCCTTGCTGAAAGCAGCTTTATTTACATTTATTAATAGTCATAATTCTGAGAGGGCTGATCATCACTTCTACYAAGTAGCTGCTAAAGCATTACAGAAAGTCCTAGAGGATGCTCCCAGAAAGCAGGGAATTGTACACAATTTCATTTTGATAAAAAGAAAACAATCCCAGCCTTCAGGTGGCCCCTTTTGCTGACTGGGTCATACAGCCACAGGTGAAAAAAGCAAGCCAAGARTGGAGCAGGGTACCCACACAGACCACAGTGCATCTCCTATTGCATTATGTGTTTACATTCTCCAGCAACACAAATATGAGGGGTAGCTGGAGGCACCTCATCTAACTGCATAAAACCAAAGCTGTTACTGACTTCAGCATGAAAATGTATTTCAGGTCAGGGTATTTTAAAAATATCTACCCAGATCTTGTWCTCTACCAGTACATCAGCATGTATCACCAGTTCAACGTGTCTTGTGGTTCTTTGTTGCGACTGCTCTGATGCAAACTGAAGTGACAGATTTCTTYAGAAGACAAAGCAACAGTCCTCCCACAGCCACCAAACCCACAGGAGATACTCCAGCCTGGCTCTCAGTGGGTGCTCACACCTCCAGCAGGGCCCTCTTCTAACTCAGAGCTTCTGCACCAGTGTGAGAGCAGGAACTCAGCAACCAAAGCTGTCTAGTGGGGAAGAACTGGGGAAAAGGGAGCACAGGACAGCATCAGATAATCAGTGTTTGCTATTTCACCTCCCTCCTAGCACTCACAGACCTTTGTCAAGGTAAGCTTTGGCTGAGCTTACTGCTGAGCCTTCAGATTCCATCCTTACCAGAAACCTCAGGAGTTTTCATGTAGGGAAGAATCCTACTTCCTTAGAAAAAGTTGGCTCAACAGAGCTTTCAGAATTGTTTCCAAGCACAATTAYAATATTCAGGGTTCTGAATAAAAGCCTTCTACTTAAAACACATTCATACRGGTATAAAAAGGTCAATTTTCCAAGACACTGGGTTCTCACCCAATTATAATTTTGCAAAACCCAAGATGTTCTTCAGTCACTGTGTTCTGTATAAATGGGTTATAGTTTTTCACAATTTCTTTACCTTAAACTGAAATACCCTAATTTTAAGGTTTAAATCCCTATCCTTTATWGAAAAGGAGCAATCTTCTTTCTGAGCACTTTTCTGTTTTCAAGTCTAATGGTTTAGGCACAGTTCCTGTGCCTGTATTTGATTTGAGAGAGAAGATCTGGCAACCAAATCTAATTTGATTTGGCAACCAAGCAAAGTTTGCTCAGTTGTCTGATGCAGACAGAGTCTGTTTGGATGGATGTGCAGCACAAAGCTGTCACTCCTCTTCACAGTGGTACTCCATTCTCCTGGAGTTCAGAAAGCATCACATTTCTGTTGTCCACAGCAAAGACCAGTCTGAATTCCAGTRCTGCTCATTTCAAAGGTGAGACTTTGAAGCCCCAGGCTGTACAGCACAGCCCTGTGGAGCCTGCAGACACCTCAGTCACCAGATTGAAACGTCACTGCCTTTTCTCAGTTCTTCACATCTCAAAACCAAGCACAGCCTACTGCTATTTCTGCACAGCCACTTTCTAGTGACAATGGAATGGTCTGTTCAACCCCATTCAGTGTGACACTACACTAACTCATGGGCATGCAGAGCACATTCAAGATGCAATGTCGTATTTAGAGAAGAAGGGAGTACAGGATTAACTTTCAGGCTTCCACATYTAGAAATTAGTACCTTCAGTAYCTTTCCTATGCCAGAGGCCTCCATWAGCAGGTTAGGTAGRAAAGTCTTCAAAAGTAAGTTAATTTTTCCCTTTGGTCTCAGTTCTTCCACACCTGTGAGTCAGTGGGTACTTAAATGCAGGATGTTTCTATACCAGAGCATTACTAAGAGTATCCCTTCCTKCTTTCCAAGGCAATTCATTGCCCCCCTCTTGGCTTTGCCACCATGCATTTCTTCAAAGAGCAGATATTACCACACCTAGTAATGAAAAGGGACAATAATAACCAGCAACTGTTGCTCAGCTCCTGAAACTTGTTGTGTTTCTAATTGTTTCTTCAAATYACTTTTTTTTCAAATCAGTTTCTTAACATGTTACAATGCAAACATTTTAATATTCTAGCATAAAATCTATATTGCTGGACACAGCATAAGAGCATGGGACCATCCCAGGTGATCTTCTTGAACTAAGATTTCTGGGAAGGTTTTCCTTTAGCCAGTACAYGATGCCATAGGGATGCTGACATTCCAAAGCAAGAAAGACAGCCTGACAAAAGGAACCCACATTCATTTGTTCTTCCATTAAAAGAAACACATGCAGTCCAGCAGCTGATAATTCCACTTACATTTATGAAGACAGTACCAGAAAAATCTGAATTCTCATCCCTGAATTATCAAAGACAGAACCAGCTATACAACTGGTGATTCTCAGAGAAAGAAGCATCACAAAATGCAGACATACATGTGTGCTTTGGGCTCACACTTGGACTCTGTATTCAGAATTAATATATTTGACATACTCTGTAAGAACAGCCTAATAATCTCAGTCTTCCCTTCAGGTTCAGGGCAGAACTATTTTACAGAAGGCTGCAGACTCCAGTGACACTGCTCAGGAATGTGAGTGGCTTCTGCAAACCCAGCTGCACRCAGATATGGTTTAAGAACTTAAATTACTAAGACATATGCTTAACTTTAAGCAAGAAGACTTAAAGAATATCTTAAGTGCCCCACTGAAGGGGCCTACTTGCATTCCTCTTGTCCCCAGCAATGGGAAAGAAYGAGATAAGAATCCTTATAAAGTTGTACTCTGTGAATCAGAGTTGTTCTGAATCTTTAATTTACTAAATAAGACCTATTCTCAAACTTAAACTAAAAAACCAAATKAATAACACTATAAGGTTGCTAAATKCATTAATAACAACATATTAAYACTGGAATCATATTGCAAGTAATGATTAGAGCAACGTGACTATTGGCAATCACCTAAGTTATGTACATTCTTTATTATTCAAGCCTTGCTTTATTTTACCTTACTCTGGTTTTCCACAGATAACTCATATATTGATTAGATGGAACTTAAACTGCATCTATTTGAGCAGCTGCTAATCAGTGCTAAGCCATGTGGAAACCTGCATACATTTACCTTTAAATACTTGCAGCATTTCTCCATGTAGAACAAGGGCAGCTTTAAATAGCAGGAGAKAGAATAAAGGCTGGTGTGATAGACATGTGCTCTTGAATCAGTTACACCACAGCACTTTGCTACAAACTGGATTATTAGGTAAGGTGGGACATGTGCACAGTCCAGATATCTCACAAAGAATTAGAGACAGTAATTTATTAAAAAAAAAACCCTTTAGGTTGAGCCATCAAAAGGGAAATCAAACACATCTCAAATCCAGTTATTTTTTTGCTAAAAGTTTTAGCAATTAACTGCACAAATACATGCATGACACAYAAATGACACATAAATAATACATTTYACTCCCTCCATTGTWATTGTTCACTTCTGCTATAACTTTCCACAAAAATAAATTTACTCACACATATAGTTTCARCTTTGAAACATTTCAAGCTGAAACAGATGGTTAGAAAATTTTAAGATATTAGAAGGCCATTAGGAATGAAATGCTTACACAAGCTACTTGAGCCTTCCAGTTATAGGATAAACAATCAAAAAACCCCAAACAAAATGCTTGGCAAATAAATGTGCAGAGCTSTAGTGATGGGGCATGGCTAGTGCTAAATAACAAGTCCTGTTAACAGCAATTCTTGAAGACTGAATGGATATACCACAAGCTTTTATGCCAGCTTTGTGCATCAGAGTCTTCCACTTAAAGGGCAGCAAAATTTAAACATAGCAGACACATTCATTAAGAAAAATTCTTAGCTTTTTGGTATGTGCACATGCACACAATGTTTTAATTTAATTTTAAGTCCTTGAAAATAAATTGCAGACAGAAGTGTATCTATTTTAGTTCTAGCTACTGAATTAATAAAACTATAGTGCAGAGATCTGTATTGGCTGATTTTATGATTCTGTCAATATTCCATTTTGATATTGTGCTCCGAAGCAATGGGAAAGCTCAAAGCWTTGTTTCTGCACTTCCAAGACTAAGCTACCAAGCCAAGAGAGTTGATTACCTTGGAAGTCTTTCCAAATTCTGAATTATCACTGCCTTTATCTCCCTCAGCCTATTCTGACTCACCTTTGTTCATTTTGCCCCAAAACRTCTCAGATAAGCCTCTCTTAAAAGCAGACTGCAATGCAAGATGAGATTGTTTTCAGAGAAAAGAGGAATTGGCCCTATGGACCAAAACATGCCCTTGACCATCAGTTTATATAACCTCACACTGCCAGTACTCCAGCCAGAAAAATAAACACTTATCCCACCCTCACTCATTGCCATGCATCTGATTTTTCCTACCTCTAGAATGTTTATACTCACAATATACACAAACTGATAGATGTTAAGTGCATGTACACCTTTTCTAGCAAGAAAATTAATCTGTAAACTATAACTYGTTAAGATATCACAAAAACATGAGAGGAGAAATAAAAATCCCCAACTTTCTGCATATGAAGGCTTTTTTCCATTTATATATAACTTTTCAAAATGCAGGCAAGCAGTTATTAATTCAAGCCCAGACACATGGGGAGAATGATTACTTTTCTTTACTCAAAAAAGGTAAATAYGTACTTTTAAAATAGTTTTTTAAAAATTGAGAAAGAGACAATTGCAGCTGCCCACATACTGTAAAGAATGAGCAGAATTAGTTGAGATGCATTTTGTGTGAGGAGRCCTGAGCAGGGATGCACAGGAGCAGCTAACTGAAAAAGTCTGGGAAATAAAATCATGTTGGTGGCTTGTGGCTCCATTATAAGCAGTTTTTAGAGCTAAAAGGAGGAGCAGCATGTATTTGCTTTGAAGAGAAGTTCCCAAGGGGGACAGACTTCTTCAGAGAGAGGAATAATCTGGTCAGATAAATGAGCAAAGGTGATTTTTATAAACAACAGTTCAGTCCGTGTCCGACAAGCAAATCCTAAATGGACAAGGCAAGACAAAACATGGCAGGAGTCAAGAAGTGAGAGAGACAAGGGCTCAGACAGGAGTTTTGGTGTGGACAGAAAGAAGACAGGGCTCAGGGATGCCATTTAAGGGAAAGCAAGGGGGTGTATAAATAGCCTGCACCGTTGGGTCTAACGGCAAAGTGAGGGCAAACAGCAACAGGAGTCCTCAAAAACCAGAAACAGACCCTTCCTCCTCTTATTGGAAGTGCTTTTGGAGAAACCTCCAAGCCAAGTGACCACAGTAAACAGTGAATGCTAAAACAGATATTTTTGAGCCACTGCTGAAAAGATTTCAGTTTCTAGGATTAACTGAAAAACACACCCCATGTTAGCAAATAGCAACAAAAAAGATACATATTATGAATACCAATATTTTTCAGCAGCAGTAACTTCAYTGCATGTYTGGGCAAAGCTACTTTGCATTTTTAGTAGAGTATTGCCARGAYTAAGAGKGTATCACTGAGAAARCCAAGCATTATTATCTTTTCATAGACAAAAATATTTTTGCTTCAGGATTAGACTGAACTTCTAACTATTAATCCTACTCTAATCAAGCATTGTACCTAGGTGCTTTCTGATAAGGAATTTTATGGATAGCAATTTAGAAAGGAAGTGTTATTAATATTGGACAAAATGCCTTTAAAGGGAAGATTTAAATAYTACTGATTAGGGAAGACATAAAATCCAATTCAAATATCTGYACTTGGAGCATCTCTTGGGTGTCAGAAATAAGGAGTTGCAGCAWTAARTTGCAATACAAGAGACCTCATGTTCTAGCAGTTACTGAACTTCAACTAAAAATTATGTTCAAAATATGCATTTTTTAAAAACAGGATTGGAATAACTTCTCTGGGCTTTTCCTCAGAATTTAGAATATTGTTTTCTTTCCTTTTGCCCCATTTGTTGAGATGAATACATTTTCACAGAAAGAAAAAGCTGTTGTTTTCTTTTGTTTTGACTTCAATCCTGTTTGATCCACTAGAAAACTGTTTAGACCTTCTCCAAGAAATTAAGCAATTATTTAAAGTAAATTTATCTTGAAGGAACAAAGCAAGCAAAAGTTTTCAAGCTAACATAAAAAAGTTACATGAATCTTTAMGTTATTTTATAGTATGTACTACCAGAGCTCACCTAAGTGAAGTATTACAAACTGCTTGTTGGAGACTAGAAATTATAACTAGAAACATTTGTTGTACCTAGGAAAACAAAATACACTCCAATGAAATTTTTTTCCMATAACATTTCAGAGGCAGGAAGAAAATACAGGTTGTAGATATTAATCCATGGATAGGAAGACATTACAGAAGTCTGTGTTAATAAATTATATAAAAATTAGGTTTCAACAGCTTCTCTCATTATGTAAAGATTTTTGTTTGTTTKAAGAGCTGCTGAAGAAAAGGTTTCTAATATGTAAATCAGTTCTCCAAACAGTTTTGTCACTAGGTTAAAGGCTGTGCTTATTCTCTCCAAAATGCCAGACATATCTTTGAGTGTGAGAAGAAAATTAAAAAAAGAAACAGACAAACCTTTCAACAAAATCATCCAACAGCACAGACCTTTGTGAGAGATTTTACCACAGTAGCTCAAACACTTCATTTGTTTTAAACTGTGTAACTGATACACAATAAAAAGTAAATATTTTAAAAATTAAAATGTATTAACATGAGAACATTTTAATATTGTCAAAAGGTTGAAGGGCCAGTGTACACAAATCCCCATCAGTTTGAATGCCAGCATTCCTTTTTACAGTAGAAATTAAAATAATAATATGAAGTACTAGGAATTTAGCACTGACAAGGAACCCTACAATTTGAGAATTCTCCCCTCTGACCTGCAATTCTGCTTGTAAGTAAAGCTATTGTTTCTCTCCCAACTCTGTGCATTCCTCCCAAGTGAACTCGACTAACATTTCAGTCTGCTAGAAAACATCCAAATAGGAAAAAAAAAATACAGAGAACTTTCTTCAAGGGCAGACTACTGAAAGTACTGGRAGCTTTTAACCCTCTACACACCTTTACATTCATCACTCAGAAATAATGGGATGAATATTTGGTTTCAGTTTTGTGCCAACTGCCTCTTTTCTGAGGGAGTGCAGCCTTGTGCCTGCCCCAGGAGAGCCTGCTTGTAGGCTTCCCATGCTGGTTCACAGTACCAAGAGGCACAGCACAAAAACAACCCCACATTTTATAGTTTAGCCCTACATATTTCTTTTATTTTCATGCCCAGAAGTACTCTTTCTACAGAAACCCTATTTTAGCTAACTGATTTATATGGTAATACTGGAAGTCCAGTGGAGAATGCAACAGTGAACACAATGGCATTCCATTATTTCATCTATTTAAAATGCAAGKCTTTTCCAAGGTGGTATTAATAGTTTATAACTCAACAACAGCTTACTGAGTTGAAAATTATTATTTGCAATTATTTTTTATTATTATTACTCTGAATAGTAATAGCAGCATCTGTGAACAGTAGATAAATGGGGCAAGAGAGGTGAGAGGTTTCAGGAGCTCCATAAGTTTGACTGAAGAATTTACAGAGAAAGCAGAAAGTGAGAAATTGCTAGAAATTTTTATCTTTSTAAGTTTCCTTCTGAACAAATCTGGAGTTCCTTGTAAACCAAATTATAAACAACTTAGATTCTTATAAATAAGAAGTGCCTGTCAGGCATTTATGTAGCACTTGATAGCATCTGTCCAACTGTCAGAGCCTCAACCCCAGCTGTGGCTGATCACAAGCACTTCAAGGAAGAGAAAACAGAGGAAAAATCCACAAACCATATCTATCATTCCTATGTATCAGGGGAAAAAAMCAGAGCTAAACATTTTCTGATTATTGTTGTGGGTGAACAGTTGAAGCCCTGGAGCATGAGAGCTGGTCACAAGCATTTTTAACGAGCTGCAAGTGCCATCACAGAATGCTTTGGGTTGGAAGGGGCATTAAAGACCACCCAGTTCCAGCCCCTGCCACCACTGGATCAAGTGGCTCAAAGCCCTGCCCAGCCTGACCTTGAGCACTTCCAGGGATGGGGCAATGATGGATTTGTTAAGGACAAATTTTTCTTACTCACTCCAAGGCCCACAGAAGAAAAAAAAATACTAGTAAAAGGAAACATTTAAATGCCAGGAAGACCACACTGACCATTTAGACCCAGGTTTTTATCTCCCTCTCAAAGAAAAACACCCCTCTAAACAGCACTAAGAATAATAATCTTGCCTCTGAAGTGTGTTGAGGGTAGCTTACTTCAGAACTTCACTTGTTTCACTTGAACAGCTAGAAATTTGATCTAGTTATGGCTCTGACAACAAGGTCCACAAACCCCCAGCACCACATACCTTTTCCATGTGTAAGCAGCTATTCACAACAAGGCTGTCACCTCTCAGTATTTACTGCAGTAAGGGGCTGACATGCCCAATGTGAACCACAGATTAGCTTGTTTTTCCAAATCATGGAAAATTTGTGTGGCTTGTTTTGAGCTGTATAGAACCTCCAGTCTTCTAAATATGACCAACAGAACTGGACACRGCATTCTAAAACCACACCAACCCAAGACTGCATCTCTGCCTCTATGCTGGTGCTGTCCTGTGCACACAACCAAAGGTCAGAAAAGTTTTTTTTTTCTGCAGCAATGTGCCAAGAGCTTACACTGATTGTGGTGGRTAACTTTCCTAAAGTTTTCTTCATGATTTTTCTTTAAAAAAATATGTACACTTATATGTACAGTATACACCTGCCAGGATTGAATGTAGTTTCTTAGACTGAAACTATTTAAAGAGATAATTCAGATCTTTATTACTAACCTTTGCTTTTTATTATTTTAACACTTTAAATGCCCTAAATGATAAGTTTTTATCAACTTCCAGCTCTACAAATGATTTTATAATCAACTATACCGTTGTTAAAACTACAGCATTTGACCAAATATCTTTCTTAAAAGGTAAATATTTCCCTTAACAGCAGAAGAAAATAAATGTTCATGTCAGTGAGCTAAATATTATCACCTAATTTATGCTATACCAACTCACCAAACTRCAGATCTCTCACAAACCTATAATCCAAGAAAACCTACCTACTATGAAACTGTATCAACTGGCACTAATTAAGCATGTTATTATTTTATCTGTGGTAACAGAACTGCAAATTAGCAACTCTGTTTCACAGGCTTGATGTGCTGGAGATTGTTCCAAATGATTGGGAAATTGTCCATTTATCTCAAAATCTTAACAAACAAATAAACAAACAACCCCCATTCCCATTTTTCAAGATCAGTGAATAGTAAATGGTAGATTAGGATGCTTTCTTTATCTAATTTCTTTAAGAAGTTTTATGTATAAATCATCCAGGAAAACRTCTCAGCTGCCTCTTTTGCCACTAATTATATTCATTCCTACATAGCACAGAACCCTTCATTTCTGTTTCTGTTCAGAACTGTAGTTTGTATTTTGCAGTAGGGTATTWCTCTTAGTAGTGCAAAGAAGGCTGTACTTTCTTTTGACCACTGGGATTTCATAATTCTCTTGGACTTGCTTATTTTTGTGGCTCTTGAACCCTTCCATTCCTGTTGTTAATATATCAAATATTGAATAAAAACCTTCCAAGCATCACAAGTGCTTCAAAGGAGATGATGTCCTGATTTTTTATTAAAATATTTTGAAAAAGTGAAGTGTGCTTTAATGTACTTGCAGTTCAAGTCAAAAATTTAAGAAAGATAATGATGAAAACTCCAAACCCTGAACACAGAAAGCAATATTCACTAAACCAGTTCATTACTTTTTTCCTCACTCATCTGGGCCAGCACAAATAAAATTTCAATAATAAAGTAACTCAAGAGATCACAAATTATTTCTATAAAGAATATTTGAAAGGAATCAAATTCTCAGAACGCTCTTGGTAAATGAGAATTTAGTTATTGCATCTGAAAAAATGAAATATTAATTGTAAATACTCCCAGGGTAACCAAGCAAAACCATTCCTAAACACATTGAGYATTCACATGAAGTCCTTTGAGTACCATTTCATTAACTTGGCCTGAAGACAGAAATCACAAATAAACTTCTAATTTTAATGGATATACAATGCAACTTGACCAATGGTTTCAGATACCAAAATGAAACGTTCAAACACTTTTTTGCTTTAAGGGTTACATTTCCAGGTGTATGCAGGTGAGTCAGAAAGGCAGCTCTGACCCAAATCTCATTTCCCCCTTGGTCAAGGCTGTGTCTGGTGGATGCAGGACAGCACAGCACAGCACTGCCACCTCGTGCCAGGTAAGCCAGAGCCCAGCACACAGCTCCAGACTGATCCCAGAACGTGCTCTGCCTTTAAACTCTCCAGATATCTGAGAACAGATGCTCCATCTTGAATTATGAAAGGGTACAGCAGCATCCACCTTTAAGATCCAATTCTTTCAATAAAAATAATCAAACTATCTGTACTTAATCAGCATGTCAGGCAGCAACTACTCATTGTATTTGCTGTTGTAACAGCTTAGTCACTCAGAACTGTGATAAATTTCACTCACCAGAGGTAAGACCTTTGGTAATGGCTATCTGCTTCAGATTAAGTCTTTCTAGTTTCATTTTCCTTTTTGGTAAAAAAATTATTATCAAGGATATAAAATTTCATAGTTCAGAAGATGCATAAAACCTCTGAACACCCATGCTATAAAAAGAGTCATATATTCTTTTTTAATACTGGCAAGTAACAAAGAGAACAATTTCCTTTCAATCTATTGTTATCTAAAATAGAACCACTTCATCAAACACAATAATGTAAAGAATGTGATTTTTTTGGGTTGTTGATTTACTGATAAATATAATTTTACTCAGTGGGTATTTCAGTCCTCCCCCCAGGAGCCATCATTACAAGCAGAAAGGATGTAAAGCAGCAGCACTCACCAATATCATTAGCTAGAGCAGCAGGATCAGAGACCCCAAGGGTGGCTTCAAACTCTTCCTGGAGACGATAAGCTCTTTGAAGAAGAGATTCAAGCTTATGAATGAATTCGGCACTAATGATATCCTGCAAGAAGACACACATTAGAAGATTTTCTACTTGCTTTCAGCCTGTARGATTTCCTTTGTAAAATCCAAGGATATTAAGCCTTCACAGAGCAAACCGTGCCACATTAATTTCCTACAAACCACACAGGGACACTGCTAGATAACTTCAACATCCACAATATATACATTTTTCAGAACACACACATATTTTATTTAGAGTAATAAAAAAATTCTAAATTTAAAAAATATTTTTAAATTATCTGTGATATTTGCTGCACTAGAAATAGAAAAAGTAACTCATATCTGTTTATTTWAAAATATTTTTAGCATTTAGTTTATAAGAAAGGAGGAAAACAAATAAAGTTTAAGCACATCGTTTGTGAATATGCACAAATGGTTATTTTTTCCCTGAAACATTTGTCTTTGGCAAGCAGATACCCTCCCACATAATCACAAAAGAAAGAGAGGACCCAAGGGATTACGTGCAGGGAAGCTGTCTGCTTCATAGCTTGGTAATACTGTGCAGAAGCAAACACTGATGCATCAGCAATTGCCAAAAGATAAATAATGTTAGTTCCCTTCCCAAGACCTCCTCCAAATAACCAACCAAAAAAGTCAGAAGGAATGAACTCAGATCTCCTTTAAATACCACACCACTAAATTGGAAATTGAATCAATTGTCAAGTTTGGTAATTGAATTTGGAAAGATTCAGGTAATAACAGAACAAATCAGGGCAGCATCAGTAGATTACAGACTGGATATACTCACTTCTACACTTTCTTCTGCAATTGCATCTCCTGCTCCCAGCTTAATGGAACCACAGATTGCTTCATCCTCAACYTGCCTGTTGCGGAAAGTCAGGGCCTGCTCCCAGCGCCTCAGAGCTTCTTCAAACAGCTCCATGCCTGGGGCAGAGCAGCAACAGCTTCAGTACTCTCACATCTTAGAGACACAGGAAAATATGCAGCTAAAACAAGCATAATTATCACAGAGATGTGAGCTGGCACTTCCCAGCCTATACCAGTGTATTCCCAGTACATATTTTCTCGTGTAAAGAAACGTGATCATTTTCCTCATGTCAGGGCTTGATTTTAAGGATTATTACTGCAAACAGTGGAAGAAAAATATTCTGGAAAACTAACTTTAGATCAAGTATGATTTCGTTATTTTATGGAAATGTTCTCAGACACTTGCCAACAGGACATTGAGAAAGAACACAGTAATATTTTGTGTCACTTTACCATAAACCCAAGAAATTATGTACATTCACKGTAAGCAGATGCTGAATACTCCTATTATTACTCACCCATCAAATATAAATTTTCAGGTGTAGTCACTGGAATATTGACAAGCTTAACATCATCTTCATCRGCTTTATCCCAGGAATTAGAATTGGCACAAGCACAACTGTGACAAGAGGTGGCACTCTGAACCTTAAAAAACAAARTGTTGTTAAAGAGAGTATCCTCAGAACCACATTCCTGCCAGAGTACAACACATCCAAACCATGTGCCTAGAAACTCTGGTTTAACTCTGTGGTAAGGACTCTGGTTTCTCAGCATCCCCAGCTGCCTGTGCAKTTTGCTCAGGAAACTTCCTTTAGCTCAGTGAAACCTTTGGATGCACATTCAACACAAGTTAACAGACATTCAAGAGCTTTAACATATTTGTACTTACCGAGGTCAGGCTTTGAACTGAACCAGAGTATTTACTGAAAAGTCCTCCATTTGCATAGATACAGGACTGAGATCCTTTCTCCTTGGCAGAGCTCAGAGAAAGAGTCAAGTTTTGTCGACTACTGGAACAACTAGAACCTAAGAGATGCAATAGGAAAAGGGGTTATGGTTTTAAAACTAAAAGAGGGCTGATTTACATTAGGTAACAGGGAAGAAAGTGTTTACAATGAGGGTGCTAAAACACTGGAATGGATTGCCCAGAGAAGTCATGGATGGCCCATCCCTGGAAACATTCAAGGCCAGGTTGGATGGGGTTTTATTACCCTGGTCTAGCTGAAGACTAGATGGACTAGAGGAACTTTAAAGCTCCATGATCAAAGGAAAATAGTTTGGTTTACAACTGCAGTTATTCACACTCTTCCCRTCACATAGCTTTTTTTCCTCTTAAAGAAAACAATAAAAAAACACCCCAACTTGGGGGTTCCATGACTTACCTTTTTCTGAAGCAGCTGCTTTGGTACACTCTAATACGAGATGAGCTGGTTCCCATGGTGGCACTTTCTTGTTTTTCTTTCCACGTCTTCTTTTAAAGTGATGGGCCAGAAAAATCACAGATATTGCACTCACTGCTGTTACTGTGAAAAGTTTCTTTAACCCTGGGGAAAGCTTTATCTGAAAAAAAAAGTGTGATTTAATTGTAAATATATATATACTGAGACACAGACTGCAGCACCAAGAACTCTCAAGTATACTGCAAATCCATAGACTATGGGGATTTAAGCAAATGACTTTCCAACAGATTTGGGTTTTTTTAATTTCTTCTTAATGCCAGGATAATGCAGGGTTTTAATTAAATCTCTAACAGCAAAAAAAATACTGAGAAGGAACTGRTCTTTTGTAACTGCATTACTTCTTACACTGTGAAAGTGGAAGGTCCTAATGCCAACATTCGTGTGGTGTTTCAATTTGARTAGAACTTGTATTTCAATACATTTCTCTAAATTAACAGTTTTGAAAAAAAATTTACATTTTATTTTGGCTCTAGATCTGTCATAGGTCTATAGGTGTTTAAATTAATAAATAAGAACCACATACACAAGCACCACAGATCAAAAGCTATTAACAAAATTTGTAACACACAAAGTAAGAAGATACACAAAGAAGAAAAGTGCCATTTAATTGGAAACCACAGTTCACAGTCACAAAATCTTTTGGAAACTTATKCTGCTTGAGGAACAGACTGCTGGGGGAAAAGCAGATCCAGAGTCCTTGGGCCTCATATGGTGTTGGTGTAATGTGATTCCTCATACCAGAGAGAGCACAGAGCACCACTGCACTCTGGCACTCCTGCTTGCTGTGCAGTTGGTAAATACTATCACCACTGTGCAAGCTGAAACAACATTGAAAGCTTCTCCCTGCACTGAGTTTACAGTCAACAAGTCAAGAACCTTTGACTTGAGAACCCTGCCCTTTATGGTACCACACCTTGACTGAGGTCTACAACTACCACTGTACTCCCCGAGGAAAAGGAAATGCCTGAAACACAGCACCAACACAAAACTTACAAAAGACAACTGTATTTCACAGAAAAGAGTTAACAACCAAACACCTGAGATCAAAACCTTTAAGATCACAAAATTAAAGGTTAAAATGAACGTTTCAAAGAACCGCAAATGGATTTCTTTAAATTTGCGTGCACCTATAAACATGATTATAAATTGTTTAACAGTGAAATGAAAACCTCTAAAAAGAGGAAAGTTAAAAACACATAATGGAGTTGCCTATGGTATTTAAAAAGGACATGAGTATGCTGCAAAAAGAAAACAGTGATCTTGCAGTGAGAGTTTTGAAGTATTTAATATATAGAAAAAATGTGGAAATGACCATATGCAGCTAAGACTGAGAATATCTCATGCTGGTTTTATATGCAGTAAAAGAAAAGTACTTACAGGGAACTGTGAAATATTACATAGCTTTTGTTATAAGTGTCTGATTCAGTAAAAATAAAATATAGTCATATTAAAGACCTGGTTTTAAAAGCCATGTTCAATACTAATATTCAAAATCTAATGACAGTTATGTTTAGCTTGTAAATACCCCCAAAAATTCAACGAGAAAAAAAAAGAGAATTTGAGAATTTTGGTATTTTAAGAATCACTGCACTGTTACAAAAAAGAGATATACAGACACTGGAGGTAGAGCAGATGCATGATGATGTAGTAAGCATTTATTATCAGAAAAAGACAAAACGACACACTTATTTTACTTCAGTGTTATAAACAAACTAAACCCCAAGGTATTCCATACAAATTTAACTCACACTCACAAGAGCACATACAACACTGCAATAAACTTCTAAACATATAACAGAAGTTAACAATATTTAGATAATGTATTTATTACCTGGTTAAGAGAATAATACCAAGAAAGGGGAAGATGGAACACCCGTAAAGCAACTGTCTTCAGAGAAAATCGTGTCTCAGTAACAGCTTCTTCTGACATGGCTCCTTCTCTCCCATACCTCATTAAGTGAAACTGTCTTGAAAACAATCAGAGATGGTCTCTGGAAAACTCTGTCAAAGGAAGGATACATACTAAGTTATGCAACAGAAACCCAGGATGATTTTCTTCTACAAGCTCTCCATTATCTCTTCCATCACAGGTACATGACTTGTTTGATTGATGCTTTTGAGTAGAGGCAAGACTTGATGTGGAGACAGCAAATTTGCTGCTTCAGCTTAGGCCCTATTTGTCCAAYTGTTGTGTGCAGATGTGCAAGCAGGACTAAGGAGGGCTGGCTCAGCTTTGATCAGTACTATAGCCTCCAAATCACGCACGGCAACAACCCTGCCTCTGCAACCACAGCTGCTGCAAGAACGCATTTACCAGCCGAAAGAGTGATAAGATTTGCGAGCAGCCAGAAAAAGTTTATCTCATTCAGCGCTTCGTTTATTTCGCAGACACACCACGAGAAACAGCCACTACAGCCTGACGTAATGTCCCCGAGGCAGGCGCGCCGCTCTCACTCCTTCATGCTGAACGCACGGCGAAGCCTCCGAATCGCGACCCGGGGACCGCAACCGCGGCACGGCGGGAGGCGATGGAGGCCGGGGGCAGAAGCCACCTCCGCCCGGCCCGGCCCGGCCGAGCCCTGCCCAGCCCGGACAGCCCCGGCACCGCGGGCGGGCAGCGGACACAACCGGGAGCCCCTCAGCCCCTCAGCCCCCTCCCCGCAGCCGCCCGGGTCAAAGCGGACGCGCCTCTCCCCGGACCCGGGCCGGGTCGCTACAGCTGCCACACTCAGTTACCTGCCCCCGAGCACCGGGGCCGCGGGCAGCTCCCTCCGCTCCCGCCCCGGCGCTGTCCGGAGACCGGCGGGATCCGCTTCCGGCACGGGGAGAAGCGGCCGCTGTCGGTCGGGAGGAGCCGCCACCACGTGAGGGAGCTCCGTGGCGTCACGACTCCGCGCCCGCCATCTTTGCTCCGGGCAGCTGCCKCTGCGGGCGGCCGGCCGGGCGGGGGCGGGGTGCGCGCCTGGCGCCGCCATCTTTGAGCGGGGCAGCGCTCATAGGAGCGGCYGAGGCGCTCGGCGCCGCCATCTTTGTGCGGGGCGCGTCCCGCGGCGGCGTCGCGGCAGCCGCGCCCGCCCGGCCGCGCGTGTGCGGGGCGGCACCGGCGGAGCCGCGGCCCGGGCGCGCCCCGCTCCGCCTCGGCAGCCCCGCCGCAGCACCGCTATCCCCGCAGGCGAGGGCGAGATGCGGAGCTAATCGCGGCTCGGCTGAGCTCCRGGATCCGTGCGCGGCGCATCGTCCCCGGCTGCTCCGGTAAGAGAGGAAGGGCCCGGTTGGGCAGCGGCGGAGGGTTCGGTCCGGCGGGGGATGGGAGCGCGGCGGGCCGTGTGTCTGGCCGGTCTCACGGCCCAAGGCGGGTTGGTGCGGCGATGGCGGCCGTGCCGGGAGCCGTCCCGGCGGCCGGAGCGCCGCGGTCCCGCAGGGCCGGGCGGGGGCCGGAGGTCGGCSGTGCCCGGCCCGGGGCAGCGGGGCCGTGTGAGGCGGGACCGCCCTCCCGCCGGCTGGAAGCGGTCACGGAGCTCCGCAGATCCCTGCTGAAGTGGCAGCTGTGCGGCTGCGGTACCGTGGATACCGCGCAGTCCCTAAACCCAGTGATTTCCCGATCAATGGCCCTGTGCGCTCCYCGCGTTATCCATGCGCATGGATCAGCGCGTGTGGAACAGCCTGGGGGAAAAGCCCGGGGTATCACCGCGTGGAAAATCACTGTAGGCTTCTCCTCCGCTTAGGCAAAGCCCGAGTTAGGAAAATCCTCTTAGAAATGTAGAGGTTAGCTGATGGCTTTCATAGTTAGGATTTAGCGTGGTGGAAGACAGAAACGAAAGAGTGGCCTTTATGCCCTGAAWGCCAGTATAAAATGAAAATTGTCTAACCCTGTAAGAGGTTTTACTCGTTACTCTAGAATATTTTTAAATGTCTTTTCTCTGTGGGAACAGCACTTTAAGGCAGAAAAAAAAATGTAATGGAAGTAAGTGACTTRTCAATTTGTGTCTTGCTTGAGTGGGTAGCTCTTAGTGCCTGAGGAGAAATCCRGGGGCCTTTGACCAGGTTACTGAGCATACTTATGGCATTTAGTGGGAAAATACCAGGTTTTATGCGAAATAGATAAAGTAAGTTCTCTGCCAGAGCTGGGATTGGTGGTGTCATTTTTTTTGAGAAGTGGGATGCACTTGTTTATTGTTGAGAGATTAAAAAGAGATAAAAATACGGAGGGATGGGAGATAAAATTCAAAACTACCTATTGATTGACAAAATATGAAGGAACCTAGGTCAAGAAATAGGAAAGATAAACCTTAATTTCACACACTAAGAAGACTAATTTTAATTCTGGTAAAAATGTCAGTCATGTACAAAAGTAATTGAAGGAGTTTCTGTAAAGCTTATAAAAAAACCACACAGATTTTTTTAAAAAAGATAAAAAATATGTGTCTTAACAATCTGAATATGCCTAAGGCTATCACTTCAGTCGACTTTTATAGCCTTGAGTAAGTGCTGGTGAGTTCTGTTTGGAGTGTGAAGAATATTAATATGGTACATAATTACTGAACTTCCAGACCTCCTTAGTATTCTAAATAATTAAGTGTTCAGGTACAAAGTTGCACCCTGTGTCACTCTTGCTTTGTTGCTATAAAATGTAAATAAATGGTAAATGAAATTGTTCCAGTGCATCACTGGTAAAATAATTGTAAGTGCAGCTAAGAATCCTGAATTTACAGATTACTGGTGTGAAATGCTGTTATTCAGAGCTGTATTCATGACAAAATAATAAAAGCCTGTAATGAAGACATAATTACTGCTTCATGTAATTGATGTCTTCACAATAATCTTTTTATTCTTAAAATCTTCCATCAGCATTCCTTTACTGAACTCTGTAGAGGGATCTGTTAAACCACTCCATATTTAGGATATCAATGGAATACATAGCACATATAATTGTTTATTTTAGTATCTGTTGGAGAGTTGACTACTGTAACTGAACAGATGAAATCATTAATCCGAACATTTTTGAAAGAATTTTAAATCTTTTTTGTTTCTTGATGAAATACTGAGTTCCTTATGTGACCCAAAGATGATTTTTGAGATCAGTGTTTGATGGGAGTTCTCCGTGGGTGTGGTAGATCTTGCATAGTAGGCACCACACAAGTTTGTGATGCTGTAGAATTCTACTGAAAAATAAATAGGTTGCTGGTCATGATGGTTTGAATGATGGTCCACATTTCTCTGGTGGCTTAAGTTTTTTTTTCTTGGTGAATGAGAAGACTAGTCAGGAACACAAAAAAACCCTCCAAGACTGGACTTCRAGAGAATTTTTTCTTTGAAGTATGACTCAGTGCATGCTCAAAGCAAAATCGTGTTGATAAGCCCTACTTCGGAGCATTAATTGGTTCACTTCAGGGGATGGGTATGAAGCATTGAGGTAGGTGAACTGAAACCTCTGAGGGGAGACAAAAGAGAGAGCTGGCAGTAGACTGGGAGAGAAATTCTCTTCCAGATCTGTGGGAAGCATTTGATGAGAACCTTACTGCATGAGTGTGATCATGAGCAGTTGGTGTGGAAACAGGCTRAGGGAGCTGGGGCTGTTCAGCCAGGAGAAAAGAAGAGAGGGAGACCTTACACAACCTCCTGTTCTAAAGGGGCTCTAAGAGAACTGGAGCAGGACTTTTCACAAGGGCCTGKAGTGATAGGACAAGGGGAATGGCTTAGAACACAGAGGAAGTCTTAGGTTAGATATTAGGAAGGAGTTCTTTACTGTGAGGGTGGTGAGGTGCTAGAATAGCTTGTTCAGAGAAGTTGTGGATACCCCATCCCTGCAGGTGTCTGAGGCCAGCCTGGGTGGGGCCCTGAGCAGCCTGATCCAATGAGTGGCATCCCTGCCCATGGCAGAGGCTTTGGAACCAGATGATCTCTACGGTTTCTTCCAACCCAAACYGTTCTATGATTGTGTGATTTCACTGGGATCATGGGAGGTGATCCCAGCTTTGGAACAGGAGTATAAGACAGAATGCTGGAGAAACTACAAATGTAGGCTTGTTGGATTATTTTAGGGTTTTTTCAAGTACTGAAAATGCAGAAAAACAATTTTTGGATGAGGCCAACGCAGTGCAGAAGCTGGTGTAAAAGCAGATGTGATAATGAGCTGCAGGGGGAAAGAAAAGCAATCTCTTCACAAAGAGTAGGAAGTGGTGAAATTGAGGAAGGTCAGTGAGCAAGGGAGGGCTCTGGGCTTGCTAGGACTTAGARAGGTGAAGGATGACTCATGGGTTTGAATTAACTTTACAGTTTTAGACTTCAGCATAAAATTTTACCAAATGTGTTTCTGCAGCTATATGTATTCAGCTACCAAGGTTATGGCAGTAGAGTGAGTTATCACAGTGCTGCAAGATGGAAGGTGTGTAAAAATCTTGCTAACAAAAGGTGAGAGAAAGGCCACTCAGCTTTGCTCATATAATGACATGAGAAGAATCTGTAACATGAACTGCACTTGCACAAGAGATGCTCTCCATGTGGACAGGAATAGGGACCACATCCACAGGGACATGAGTTTGAACAGCTTTGGCCTTTCTGGTGATTATTAGAAGAAGAGATGCAGATTGCACCAAGAAACAGGAACTGGCATGAGCAGAACTCCTGGGTTTGGGTTTGTTCAGGACTGCAGGTTTGGGTTTGTGCAGTTCCATGTATGAAAAGTTAAATACATTAAATACAAATCTGGCAGCATGAGGTGAAGCCTCCATTCATTGCTTTGTATTATTTGGAATAATGCATGCAGAAAGCTTTTGCCATAAAAAAAAATTAAGCCTAAAGCTTTACTAATCCATTATATCAGTCTTTCTAAAGCATTTGTATTAAATCATCTCACTGCATTTAATGTYCTCAGGGCTTTATTTGAAACTCACTTGTCCTTTTTTAACATTTTAACAGACTGTGCAAACTGTGGAAGATGTAACATGCATTCATGTTGCCATTTCTGTTCTGAAAGGGAACCTTACAGTTCAAAGAGGAATTGCTGATATGATGGAAGTTGAGGAGTTTTGGCTTGAAAAGCTGTTGCCTTATTTGAAGTGTCTTTCAGTAACAGTGCATATAGATTACAGCTCCAGCTGGAGCTTATGTTTTAGAATAATGCATTTTAAATATCATGTCACTGATCCTGGACGAGAGTTCAGATCTCATTTAGAAAAAAAATCCTAAATGATGAATTTACTGTGGTATTTTCAGACTTGTGAGATAAGTTCTGAAATATTTTATTAAACAACTGTTGACATGATATTAAAAAAGACTCAGTCATAGTTGAGTCTATATATACAATTACAAATATAATTAATATATTATTTATATGTAAGTAGTTGATAGATAAAGAAAATGTGTTTAAGAGTATACACATGCCTACATGAAATACAGCATGAAGTATYGCATATTATTCCATTAAAAATAATATGTAATGCTTGAATAATATTATTTGTGTAACAATGTTTATAGTAATAAAACAATTTATACACATACACACATACATATAAAAATCATCAAAGGGAGCTGAAATGTCTCTTGATTCAAAGAGATCTTATTGCAAGGCAATGGAAGGAAAACATAAGTCAGACATAATGAGCTGAAATTTTACCAGAGAGTGTCTGATATGCCCATTGTAYAAGGTTTATTTTCCCCCACTCTGTCAGAACTGTAGGATGCCTAATACTGAAATGAGTGATTGGTCCTGTAAGTGGAAGGACAAACCCAAAGCTGCCAAAGCACACAGGCAAAGAGGAAAGAGGTGTTGGTAACAATGCCAAAGGTTGCAAACAGATCAAAGGGTACATCACTGAGCTGAAGTTTAGTTGCAGGTCCTGGTAGTGCTATATTGGACAGATAATTATTGGGCAAAAAAAAGTCAATTTTTTCTTGGCCTTTCGAGAGATTGAGTCATCAACAGTAATTGTTTAAGTAACAAAACTGAAACAAAGTTATTGGATAGTCCCTGTGTAAATGAGTCAGTTGGAGTATTTATATAAAAAGAACATTACAGAGTTGTTTTTTTTTAAATTTTCCTTCTGTTGCTTTCTATGCAACTATTGAAATAATAATGACAAAGTGATTGTATGTAGCATTCTTTATTTCTGATAAGTTTCAGTGTCTGCAAGAGAGACCTTGGATGGGCAAAGGGTACAAGATAAGTGTTGCTGAGTGCTTAGTGCTAGGTGTGGGTCACAAGTTTCAGTCTCCTTTTGATATATAATATGTCTGAATCTAGAATGTGTCTTTGTAAATAAATAAAACCCGGATAAAGTTTCTTTATCCTTTGATAAACGAGTCTTGTGTTCCTGCAGTTTAGCCTTCACAGCTTCAGCAGTGTTGCAAAGATCCTTTACTAGAACRTAGAGGCAAGGCCACAGTCAGTTCTAGGTAGGCTTGAAAACTAATGTTTATATCATTTAGCTGCCATGGCAGAGTCCAGAAAGTTAATTATTTAAGCCAAATCAGCTCTGCTCCATTCAGAATTCTTTTAGTTTATGSCCTAGAAGTAATTGGATTTCATTTTAGGAGGTTTCATTCTGGGCTGTTGGGAGTCTCTTAATAAAATTATTTATACTAACTGAGTCTAAAGAAGCATGTTGTTTCAAAAGTTAGGTATATGTTGCATATTAGATATCTAGTATTGCTGTCTATTCTAAGGAATTGGATTTTACTCATTCTTACTTTTGTTGACAGGTGATTCCCTGGTGTTAAAAATTCCAGCCATAGGATCTCAGAAAATCCATCTTCAGCAATGTCATCACCCAGCAGCAACTGCCCACACTTGGAGTCAGTTGGTGAGATAACAAAGGAGGAATTGATCCAGAAATCTCATGTGAGTTGTAGCAATTCACTTTCTTCCTATCACTGGTAACTGGTCAGGTTTTTAGGTCCACGTTTTAGTGTATTATTAGTTATAAGGTGCCTTTAAGTGTCAAGGATTGGTAAAAGCTCCTCTACTGGAATAGTAAGGTTTAAATAAAATAGGAGGAGAATTGTGGGTTTGATGAAGCTGAAAAACCTTTTCAGCTCTTAAAGAGCACTTCTGGCACAAGTGATGTTTTATTGGAATCATTAGAAGAGTTAGCAGAGCACCAAGCTGAACTTCATTTTCATTGCCATTGCAGCATTTAGTTATTTGGACTATCAGTGTAGTATAGTACAGCTGACTTCAAATAGAAACTGTAACAAAGACATTTATGCTTGAGTTTACTTGGGTAACAGTTGGTTTCAAGCTGGTATTAATAAATGGAGAACAGAAGGATCTTGTAGCTCATTGAAGTCGCTGGGAGGTAATGAAAATTGAAACCTTTTCTGTCCATGGTGCTTAATTTTTCTAACAGTTAATTTGCTGCTGAGGAGCACAGTGTTTTTCTACTGTAGCATCTTGTTTATGTAAACCTTTGCAGGTGGTGTCTGCAAGAAGGAATATTAATTTATTAAAAGTTGTATCCCTGTCATTTCTTTTTATGTTAAATTTATAGTAAAGACCAGTTATGAGGATTGTTGTGATATGGTACATATTTATGCCTTATTTAGAAAAGCAATTTTTGGTTTAAGTTTATAACTCAGAGATAAACTTTGAGTGGGAAAAACTCTGAGTGGGAAAATAYGCTGATCTTGAGGTTATGGGAAGCAAAAACTAAGTTGGTTATCACCATATCTCTTTTTTAAAGTTAAGCTTAAAGTCTGAAAGCTATTCATCTGATACTTTTCTCATTTTGTCTTGAAGTTGTGGTTTACTGGTGAAAGGAAGTGAAATAAAACTTGCTTTTGTGTTGAACTTTAACAGGGCACTTGTCAGGACTGTAAAGTCAGAGGACCCAACCTTTGGGCATGCTTAGAGGTAAGTTGTTCTGTTTTTCCACAGTAGAATAATTTTCAAGTAAATATAAACCTGTTAGTATTTTCTTTTAAGAAACATCTGTAATGAAGTTCTTGAAATTAGTTTGATTAAGTTATAATTTAAAAGCAAAGTTTCTTCTGCAGTTCTTTATTTTTTAAAGTATTTAATTTCTATCAGGTACATACTTCTGGTAATTTAAGAATAATATGCTAAAAATAAGGGGTTTTTTTATAAAGGAAGATAGCATATTCGTGTTTTTACTTGAGTTATGATACTTCTTAGCTCTTAAGTTTTCAAGGTCTTTTTAATCTTTCCCCTGGGTCTGTGGATCTAAAAAATAATATACCTGAATTAATTTAATTACTTTGTATAAGCCTTTCTTAGCATTTGTAGTCATAACATCTAGTAGTAAATGCAGACATTTTACAGAAAAATGCATACTCTGACTTTCATTCTTAAGCAAAAAAAAAAGAAAAAACTTGCTTTGAAACTTGCAGAAGCTTGTATGAACATTGTCCTTACTTTGTAAAAATTTCATACATTGTTTACTCTGAGTATAGCTCTGTCATAAATATGCTTTTGCCTGACTCTTCTTGCTGTCTATGAAAAGCTGTAATTCTCACTGTATTTAATATGATCCCAACTGGAAAGCATATAATTAACTTAGTTTTTAAAATGTCTTGTGAGTTCCTTGCACTTACAGCTGTTTACAGAGATGGAAATTTTGCCCTGTAGGCTTGACTTCTTTTCATGGCAATTTTTCTTCAAGTGCTGTCAGAAGGATCTCTAAGCTAATGCCCCTCTTTAGATGTTCCTATGAGCATTTTTAAATCCCCTTCATTTGTGTCCTTTAAGTGGATTGTGGTGACCATTAAGAGATCAGATTATTTTGCTCCTTCTGTCAGTAACAGAGATGAAGGGGGAAAGAAACAATGTTTAATGTCTTTTGTTAGATGACCTGAAGTTTTAATTATGTATATAAAAACCTCTTGGGAGTGGGGAAGAGGTGTTCAGGGATGCATCAATCTGGCAGGTGAGAAAATGCTGTCAAGCTTAAAACATTAAAATAGTGGTTTTTATTTCTCACATAGAGCTCTTAGGTCGTTACTGAAAAGCTGAATTTTATACCAACATTTCCATAGGAGAGTCTTGTAGTTGCAGTAGGACACTTAATGTCATGCTGTGCTGTTTCTCCTCTTGGATGATTTGGCATCCTGTCTCCACCTTTTTCAGTAGAACRACCTGGTGAGATCCCAGCATGGAAACGATCTCTGACTTATCAAATAYCTGTGATCATTTAATACAGAAAACTGGCCATGTTCAGCTGCTACTTGATTGTATCAATTAACATGCTTAGAGAGTAACCCAGATAATCTGCTGTACCCTCCTGGGTGATTGGCCTGACTCCTGCAAATGAGGAATTAGCAAAAATTGCCTGAAGATTGGCAGCTGCAAGRTTCCACACTYGACTCRRCCARATMCATTTTGCAATGAGCATGATTAAAACTGACAATTATTTTGCATGTTATAACTAGAATGTGGCAAGTTCTTAGCCATATAGTGTTGGAAACTTATRTAAACATGAAGAAGCTAATTMGTTGTGAAGTAATGCTCTGATGAGTAGGCACTGCAGATAGGGGCATGCAAGGATTTTTGTATAAACATGTCTGAGGCTGCTGCCATTCAGTATTTCACCACTCACACTGGATTAACTTTGCATTTTCTCTAACAATCTTTACCAAATAAGGAATGGTAAAAAATACATGTTGTCAGTAATATGAATAAATACATGAAAAATGGCAAAAAATTCTATTTTAAACATTGCCCTTCAGTGGAAGAAGTTGAGTTAAATCTTGCAGCGTTCTTTTTAATTTTTTTGCTTTAGGTGATATTTATTTTATTGCTTACTGTGCATGTCTTTTGGTTTGTGTAGGACTGTGCAAGTTTGAAATTTGAGTGAGTTTCAAAGGGACTGGCAGTATATTTCTATTCACTTTTTAATTCTGTATACTTGTGTGTATGTTGCCCAACAGAACAGGTGCACGTATGTTGGCTGTGGTGAATCCCATGTTGATCACAGCACCACCCATTCCCAGGTATGTGTATTTGCTGGTAACACAGTTCCTTGAAGCAATGGACTTAGAGAACTTCTGTTTCAATAACCTGTGTTAGCTGACTGTGTGAGGGTTTGATTAGCTGTAATTACCTGCTTCTATAACATGAAATAGAACATCTTAAATGAAGGGAGGAGGAACTTGAGCATCCTGCAGCCGTTGCAGTRTTTTCCTAATTTCTAGCAAATGCCTTATTGTCTATAAACCTGGCTAATACTGACATATAAGGGAGAAATACTGGAAAGATTAGTGAAAATATTTGGAGGAAGAAGGCAATTGTGTGCCCAATCTTACATTAAGCAAGCAGGTTAAAAAATACTARTATTTGAACAATATAAACATTCTTCATCTGTCAAGTTTATATTGCTTGAGTGTGAAGCTGTCAACAAGAGAACTGTTTGAGTCTGGAATTTTTGCTTTGATATGAGGACCTCTTACTGTAACTGAACTAAAAATTTTATCTTAGTCTTCAGATTGSTGCAAATAGCCTGAATTTCTTGCAGCAAAGCAGTAGAACTAAAACATTGTAGAGCAGGAAGCTCCCATTGCAGCCAGTTACAGATAYTCCTTGAAAACTGGTTTGTTGTGGATTRTAGCAATTCTAACAAGAATAAGAAGGCTTTCTTCCAATTTTTTTMATTTCAGAGAGGCATGTCAGATATGACAATGTTTTAGATTCTGAYTGCATCTTGTTGCTAATTTGAGTGATCTGTACTAAAAATGAATGTTTGTGCTATAATTTCAGTAACTGAATTGCTCTTTTTTAATATTCTAACACACATWCTTGTTCTACAATTTTACTACATATATTCTAGCTTGCCTGTGGCAGTATTTAGTTATTTATTTCCAATTTCTGAATTCCAGTTGTGGTTTTTGTTCTGTTTTAGGAGACAAAGCACTGTCTGACAGTCAACCTCACCACTCTCCGTGTTTGGTGTTATGCCTGCAGTAAGGAAGTGTTCCTGGACAGAAAATTGGGATGTCATTCTCCACTACCAAGTACAAGATTGTCTCACCAAGCACAAGGAAACAGTGTGCAGGTAWTTTTTAACCCAGTGAAACAAAGGCAGCTGTAGCTTTGCAGTAAACATTGTGTTTTCTCTTAAGGGAGAGACTGACTTTTCCTCCATTCTTGTGGCTGAATTTCTATTAATTCCTCTCTAGTTTCATAAATTTTTTTGCTTCACTGGCATCAGTAATGTTCACTCTGATCTTTTTTCCTTAGGTAAATGTTGTTTTGGAGAAAGTTACATTGCAATTTYTTAAGTGTAATTGTTTGGAATTTGTTTCAGCTTGTAGCTGAAAAAAGAAGTGTTACTTCTTTATTGCTTGTGTAATGTGGTTACATAAACATGGCAGGGAACTTGGTTAAAGCAGTCACAACTACAAGTACAGTATTTCTAAATGTGTTCTGCTTGAGACATAGAGCAGCAGAAGAGAGGCCATCATGCACAGGTTGAACAGAAAGATGGGCAGTTTTTCAGTCTGTGTAATAAAGAAATATGTATACTTCAAAGTTTAGTATTTAATATGAATGTAATCTGATCATTTTCTCATAAACTGCCAGCAGCTCAATTGGAATATCAGCATTGGAATTTGAAAAAAAAAATCTGTTGTCTAAAAATTCTTGTCACTTGATCTAAAGCTCAGTTCAGACTTCTGAATTTCYCTTCTATTTAACCTTCTTTAGTCTTCTAGGGAAAGAGGTATAATATACAGAAAAATCAATGGGATTTACAAAGTCTAGGAAGCATTTTSTTCAGGGTTTTTATTTATATGCTCACAAAAAGAACCTGTCATTCAATAAGAGSCTGTCTACTAGTTTGTTTCTGTATTTGTACATTTCTTTCAAGAGTTGAATTTGTCTTTATTAACTGTAGTGAGCCATCTGGTGGCACATCAAAAACACCTGCACTGGCTGAGGTGATGACWCCTGCCTTAGCTCTTCTGACAGCTKCYTTGTTATCCAGGGGAAAGAAATGCCATTCCTGCCTTTGGTTTGGTTCTTCAGCTGTCATTATAAAAATCATGCAGCAATCTGAAAACAAAAACATGGGGGATTCTTAGCACACTTCCTCAGGGTACCTGTGAAATCCTGGTGTTTTCACTTCCTGTGCAGTGAGATTTCAAAGTGCACTCACATAATTTTCCAGTTCTAGATTTGTTGGTAAAATTACATGTAAGCTTAATTAAGTGGAAAAGTGATGAATTAAAGTAAATATTATTTTTCTCCTTTTAAGGATTTTAAAATACCCAGTAATCCCACACTGAAGATTCCATTAGCAGCTGTATTTGATGACTTRGATATAGAAGTGGAAGAAGATGAATTGAAGACCAGAGGTAATAAAAGCAAAACCCCATGCATTATTRGTGAATGAATGCCTTGTTTTGCTTAGCTTGTGCAAGCAGCTTTTGCCTTACYTATTAAATTGTCTTTATCTCAACCCATGAGTTCTCTTGCTTTTACAATTCCCCCCATCCCACCATTAGGGAGTGAGTGAGCAGCTCTGGGGGGTTGARTTGCTGGCTGGAGTTAAAACCACAGCAATGGGTCTCATTTCTCCTTCACTCATCTACTAGCAGCTTTCCCTCTCCTAAGTCTGCTGGCATGGGTCAGGAAACCTGCCTTGTCCCTTCTGTTGTCTGGCACAGTCTTACAGGATGTGACACCACCCCACTAATGTGCCATCTGCCCTTACAGCATTGCACCATGTGTTCTAGTCCTAGCTAGTTTCTCCAACCAATACTTATATTTGCATATTTTTATCTCTTCTTGTATTATTAATATTTTKGGGAATGTAGCTTACATTGCAATAATAGAATTAGAATTACATTTAAGTTCCCAATAATGTTCATATGACTATGTTAAGACACTTATGCAAATTGAAATAAAGAAACACCTTTAGCTTTGTTTTAACTTTGCTCTTAAAATTTCTTTTGAAATGCTTTTGATGAAGCAAGCATTAGAATATATCTTCACAAGAAATGAAATCTGTTTGAAAACTATCCTTGCAATACTACAGGCTGTACTACAGGCTGGAAAAATGCAGTGAGAGTATCGTCCTGAAATATGTGCTGTTTCTGAAAAAACTGATACAAAATCAAAACCCTCTTAACTGCTCCTTCCAATTGAATTTTGAAATATTACTTCATTAATCTAATACTTCAGTAGCCATGAATGGCATAATTTGTAATTATGGAAAGAATGTATGTCAATTGTAACTTTAATGTGTGTGGAAAAGGTGGCTATCTGTGAAGAAAGTAAACTGKGGGTTAGGAAATAAACTGGGAAAGTCTAAACTGAGCAATCTGTTAATAAAAATGAAGGTATATCACTGGAATAGAAAAAGACTAATTGCAGGACTAGCCTGGGATAATCACATGCTGAGTAGGTTTTGAATATTGAGTGTAATCTGATTTAATGTGAATTTGGGACAGAAGAATGAAATCTTTAAGCTTTTGGTAATGTGATTAGTTACAAATGCAGCATAGCAACAGTTTAGCTGAACAGGTAAGTCATTAAGCTGAAATAAAAATTCAATGTTGATAAACATATTTTAAACTAAAATCTGCATGGTTTCATAAACCATGAGAAGTTAGTAAGATGAAATATAATCCACTTGTCTGAAGAGTTTTTCAGTCAATTGAGATCAAAACACCTAATTACTACTTCCAGTTAGACTGGTACTCCTTTAGGAGTCCTATGTTTCTTTGAGTTATAATTTTGCCTTATAATTGGCATCCCAAGTATTCCATGAGTATTTTGATTAGTATGTATTTTTAAGGAATTATTGGATTAACAGACTTGTATTTATTCTGTTTTTCAGGTCTAACAGGATTAAAAAATATTGGCAACACTTGTTACATGAATGCAGCTTTACAAGCTCTTTCCAACTGGTAAGGAAAATGATAGTTAATGCAATTTTTATATTTTTTTATGCATGCATTTTTTCCAGGTGGATTTAAGGGGTTTGGAGAGATGCACTACCATGGAAGAGGACATATATTTGTTGAATCTGTCTTGTAAACTGCAAACAATTTATTGTGGTATATGGGCCACTCAGCTTTTGCCTTGTTTCATTCTAATGCCTCCTAAATAAAAAATATATGCAGTTTTAGAAATCAGAMGAAAATCTGAAAAAAGATACTGGATTTGTGGATTAGTCTTTGCATATTTTTTCCTTTGCTACAGAAGAAGCAAAGGAAATGCATAAGAATAAACCCTAATTAAAAAGAGATGGTGGGATCAGAATTCAGTTGTTACAAACAAGGTATCTGGATCATTCTGTGCTAAGTCATGGTGGGAATGATGGAGTGCAAAATCCCATGTCATCTGTGGGAATTCTGGACAAGTTCATAAAGGAGAAGAGATAGGAGCAGTGTCCCAGCTGGAAAGCTTCCTGCAGCAGGGAGGTGACAGGTCCTGAGCAGGTGTCACACAGGGGCACTGAGCCACAGGCCAAGGGCAGGCAAGGCTCAGGGCCTTGCTGGGGCTCTGTGGTGGCAGAGAGGAGAACTGAGGCAGAACTCTCTCGAAGGTAAAGAAATGGACAAGGCACCATGAGCAAAGTGCTCTGTTGAGAAATGCCAAATTTTGGAAGTATGCTGGGGTCTCCTTTCTTGGAGAGAAATGGGCCCAACGTGTGAGGAGAGGTTGAGAGGAGAGAGTATGTGAGTTGGCAACACTGCATGAAGTAATCACTTAAGTATAAATTACTTGCCTACACACATCTTGTCTCACTGTTGGAGTCTAGAGAAAAGATTTGTTTGGGATGATGTTTGTGGACTAGGCTTGTGGTGGTTGTTGCTGGAGTGGTACATGTGTGGTACGTGTACTTCTGTGGCAGCTTGTAGGAACTGCCTTGAATGTGAATCCCATGAGAATTCTGTGCCCATGAGAAGTGTCAGAGCACATTTGGGGAGCGGTGTGGCTGTACTGCTGAATTTATCCTGCCAGGAAAGGTTTGGTCACAGCATTTAAGAACACAGGAAGTGGAACTGCTCAATTATAGAATAGCATTACTCTGATATAATCCTGCATGAAATGCAGATTTCCTTTTGTATTTTAACAACCTGCTAACATGACTGTTTTCTTTTCATTCAGCCCACCTTTGACACATTTTTTTCTTGACTGCGGAGGCTTAGCCCGAACAGATAAGAAACCTGCAATTTGTAAAAGTTACCTCAAGCTGATGACAGAACTCTGGCACAAAAGCAGGTAYTAAATTATTTTGGTGATGAAATGATAATAAATGGATTCCAGAGTCATGAGGGATGCATTAATCTGTCCTAGGTTTCTTATTTCATGTGCTCACAAAATTGCTCTTTAAAAAAACATTAGGAAGGAAAGACTGACTTGCAGGACTCAAGCACTTCTTATAACCTGTTCTTTTTCATATATACCAAAGATAGACAAGAAATAGATTAGATGACAAGCATTAAGCTCTTAAAAACGTTTATATTTACCAGAAATACATCTAAAATGTTTAACTCCTTGATCCTYTCTGTGTCCTTTGTTCCATATCAAGGTTTTATCAGTTTTTCTTACTTCCTTATGTGGAATTTGTGTARTATCTAGCAAAGAAAATACTTCAAAATATAACTATAAAAGTAAAGAAACAGTAATTGTGTACAGTGCCAAGAGTATGTCTGATTTGTCATCTGATTGTCTCACAAGAAATGTGCCATAAAAGGCCTGGTACAGTCACTGTTTCAGTTGGGTGGCAGGTTTTTAAAAATTGTGTAGTCARTAATTCAGTGCCAATATTATGTTTTGTTAAGATGAATATTATTGGTGTTCAGGGTAATGGTATGATCCCAGTAATGATAAATCCATTTAGATGCTTTCTTTTTCAGTGTTTATATATTTAAAACTTTTTTTTAGGCCTGGATCTGTTGTTCCTACTGGTTTATTTCAAGGAATTAAAACTGTTAATCCGATGTTTCGAGGCTACTCTCAACAGGTAAAACTTCCYGATGTCTTTCAAATCTGCCTAAGCCATAAAATTATCTCTTAATTAGAAATCTAATGCTTAAGATACCTTCCTGTATCTTAATACCTGATACCTACCTTTTGTTTAAAAGAAATGCAACCTAATCTTCAGTTAATATGACTTTGTATTTGGTATTTGTGGAGTGAAGGATTAGGACATGTTTAGTGTTCAGTTGCTGCATGCAGCTGTAAAGTCARTGTTTAAATACTAATTTTAATGTTCTTTAATCTACTCATGAATTTCTGAAGTGCCTCCTAGATTTCTTGATACCAAAAAGAAACTGTATGGAAACTTAATTCTTGCAGCTTTGAACACTGGCAAAAACATCTTTTTCCATGCAGAGTAACGATTAATGAGAACMTTTTGAGGTTAGGCTTGGATCATAGTTCAGTTGTATGTTCAGCAGGTTTCATGGCAACCATTAAAACATAGCAGGGCTGTCATGACTAGCACTCTCCCAGTGCCCAGCCTTGCAAGTTGGGCAGCCACGTCAATCTTCAGGGAGAAAATTACATTGATCAATGAAGAATGYTCATCTCTTAATCTGTGTCTTGATGTTTTTGTTAATTTTGKTTTTTTGTGAAAGGAYTGCCAGCAAGTAGGCATACTTGGGGTTTTTTCCATTACCCAAATCCAAACTCAGTTCTGTAAGCTGTAGTTTTTAAGAAAAGAAATGTTTTGTAATCAGCACTTTTGAGCTTAATAGGTAATTGCTGTGATAGATGAGAATGTTGAGCAGCAAAAATKACTGTTATGAACAACCAGAATACAAAAAGGAAAACAAAAGGAAATAAAAGGGGTGGTAGTTGCCAACAAGAGGCTTTTGTTTTCTCGCATGCCTGCTTTATTGGACACTTGCTATTGCCAAGGACCAGGCAGCTGCAYTGCCTGATGAAATTTGGTGGCTTTTAGGATGTTTCCAAACACAGATTAGACTTGTAGTAATTCTTTACAGYTCTTTGTGGGAACACATTTGGGAAATCTTGTTGAGGCTTTAGAAGAATTGCAGTATTGGTGGTGGTGTGATGCACTGGAAAGACAGGCTAAGTAACATCAGAGTACTTTTTCATGAAGTACTTCATACCCAGTGAAAGCAAGGCTCTGGTTGATTTTCTGGATAAGGTTTGTAAAAACTGTCTCTCAAAAGTTCCATTACAAGCAGAGCTGGGTCTGACCACACTGCTGGGACTTGTCTGAGTGACTTTTATTGTTCCAGTAAGCTGTGGCAGCATTTTTRTGGGTGGTGTTATAGTAATTTGATTTGGGAATTAGAGTGTTTTGGAGGAAATTTGTATAAGATTACTTGTGACRTGCAAGATATGTATGCAGGAAACTTACATGGTCTGGAAATAAAAGAGAATTTGCACATTAAACCTGGGACAGAGGAACTTTCTTTATTCTTCCTTAACAGCCAGCTTTCATTTTAATTATCTGTATCTTTTCTGATATGAATATCTTCCAGATAAAATAGAGTAATATGGTAAAACTTGTTTAAAATTCTAGGATGCACAAGAATTTTTGCGTTGTCTAATGGATTTGCTTCATGAGGAACTTAAAGAACCAGTGGTAGAACTGGAAGATGCCCAGCCTATGAGTGTTGAAGAGAGTATGGAAGAAGATAAGAGCCAGTCAGACTTAAGCTTTCAGCCCTGTGAATCCTGTGGTAACTGTGATAAAACAGAAAATGACACCATTTTCAAACCTGTCTTAGAGGATCCTGCAGAAACAACSATGTTAATTCAGGATGATGATAACAACTCAGTCACATCCAAAGACTGGCAGAAAGAAAAAATATCAAGCAACAAACTTAAACGAGCAAATTCTATGGAAGACTTGGAAAAAGACACAAACACTGCTTCAGAGACCACTGAATTTTTAAACAACCARGGAACTGTCAAAGTACAGATACACAGCAGATTCTCAGGTAATGCATTGCTAAAGTGCAGTTGAAATAGTCAGAATCTTAGCCAGAATATCTGTGGGAGTGGAAGTGAGTTGTAGAATATAGTAGAGGTATAGGTCAAATAGTGTAGGTGGTTTTACTTATTAAACAATGTCCCTACTTAGTTAATTTTTTCAGTTTAGGTGTTSTGAATTCAATCCCATGACAAGCTAACTATTTGTACTGGGTAAGGTTTCAGATGACCAGAAGAGTGGGTTTTWTGTTTTATTCTTAACTTAAAGGAATTGAAATGGTGCTACATTCCCAGTTTTCCAGTGGACTGAGAGTGTGGTTAAATAAGTTACATGACCATTGTGTCTGTTCATTCTGCAGTAATGTTTTTCATAGAATTTGTGCAAATGTCATTTGCAGAGTATATCAGTGACATTCACATGAGTGATGTGTCTGCAGCCCAAACACCACCAGCTGAAGGGGTGAACACACGCTTGTCAAACAGCCCTCCAAAATCATTCCCATCCTGCTCCTCACTGGCACAAGTCCACAAAAAAGGTAGAGGCCCTTTATTTTCTCCTTCCTGRTAYTAAATTACTCTGTATTCTAGTTTTCATTGTGTTTCTTCTGTCTKGTGTARCAATGCAGTGTTGTTCCTAAGGGGGTTTTAGCCCTGTTTCTGGTGGGGAGAGGGAATGTTATATAAGCTGGACAAGCAAGARTATTCCCTGTATTTCTTCTGTTCTATTCCCTGTAATCTTCTGGTTCTTTTGAAGCATGAATAGTATTTGCCTCTATTTTGGGAAAAACAGAATATTATTTTGAGACAATTTTCTCAATTGCACTGGAGAGAAGAGAAAGRTATAAAAAGTTAGTACCCCCAAAAGTAATGCTCTCCAGAGAATAAACTCATTGGTTCTTCAGCAGAAGTTTAATAAATCACTATTTCAATCAATTAAGATTTAAAGAGCCAAGTAGAATTGTATTCTAGATAGACCTGTAAATGCTGGCTGCTTTATGGTTGTTGATGTCCCTGCAGTGCAGAGTATTTCTTCTGGCACTGCAGCACCATGCATTTGAGCATCTGTAATATTTAGACTTCTACTGCCTTCACATATAAGAAAGTGCTGCTTTAGGGCATGAGGAACAATATATATATTTTTTTTCCCTGATTTGTTTCACAGTGGACCACTTTAGCCAAAGCTTGTCTTTCAGTGCATGCTTTTAAGGCATTGCACCAAACCCAAACCAAAAACGAATGCAACTTTAATATTGTGATCCTGCCTCATTCWATAACCTGTCCAGATATGTTCTGAACATTCATGTTATCTTTTTAATGCTTTAGCACTGGTGTTGCATGACAGTGATTGAATGGACTTAAATCACTGACCTCCTTGCTTCGTTTGTTCAGCTTTGACACTGCATCTGTATTGCTGGCTCCAGTTTTGGCTTCACCATTACAGGAGGGTTTTAGACAGCCTGAAGTGAGTCTGTCAAGAATAGGCACTCAGTCACTGCTACTTGTCATGCCCAAGGACAGGTTAAGGAACTTGGAGTTTTTTAATAAGCTGTTTTTAGGCTGGACTCCAGTGCTACCTTTAGTCTGCTTTAATGCTCTGTCATCRGTGTTGTGATACAGTAACCTCCTCAGCCCAGCATGGTTGAAACTTCCCAGGAAGATCTGAACAAATTAAGTGTCAAATAGAATGTTCCTTTTTATACCTTGGGGGATTCCTGCCAAGATAAATCCCTCATGTAGCAATAGGCTGTAGATTTCAAGGCTGGCAGTTTCAGTTTTACTTATAGAGGCAAATGTTTCTGGTGGTTGTCCCCAGCTGCTTGAGGGTCCCTCATGAATTGCCTGGACTGGCAGTAATGTGATCTTGTAATTCCTCAGAAACATTCAGTAAATAGAAAATAAGGCTTGGCTCATAATTAAACTCTGAACATATTCATTCAGATTACATTAATTACATTACACAAAGCTGAAGTGTCATCAGAATCCAGTGTRCTTTGCCTTACTGCAGCATTTTATTTTTGTCATTTTATAGTTTCAACGGTATCGTCCCCAAAAAGGAAGAAGCGCAAGAAGTACAGGAGTGTTATCTCGGATATATTTGATGGGACCATCATCAGTTCAGTCCAGTGCTTGACTTGTGATCGGGTAAGATGAGACAGTTCTGCCTTCTAATGGGTTCTTTTCTTACTGCTTTATGAATRTAGTCATTCTCTGGTAACTTTATATTCTTTGTGGCGGATTTCCTCAGAAGGTTGGGGTGTTTCATACTTGTTCTCTCAAATTGTAATAGTAGCTACTACCAGCACTTTGTGTTTAGAATAGTTTGTATTCATTGAACTGAATATTTACTCAGAGCTGAAAAATAACATTTGGAGAACTGGTTTACRGCAAAGATAAAAAAAGAGAAAGCTTGCTCTTCAATTTCATTTAGGTCTCATTCGTTTTTTAATAATGTTCTGAAATACCATCATGTCAGAAGTTCTCAGGTTCCTAATGTTTCAAAGAATAGATAAGACAGTGATCTARTGTAGTGCTGTAACTGTCTTCTCAGATAGATTGAGACTAACAAAATTAAGGTCTTTCAAAAAATCCAAGTGCAGACACTAACTTCTGGAATTATATGAATSATTAGCTGCTTTCTGAAGTTGTCCTCTTCTGCAAGAGGAGATGCAACACAGGAAGGAAGAGTTAATTTAATTTTTTTCCTGTACTATTTGCTCAGATAATTACTTGGAACAGCACACATGATCATTCTTTAAATAGTCAGTTACCTAAATATGTCTAAATATTCAAAGCAATAGTATCAAATATTGGATATCTAAATCTTTACATTGGGGACAACTTTCTCAACATAAGGCTTAAACCTAACYCTGGTGTATTTGCATGCCTTTAATAATTCTCTTGGTTTAGATGTAAGTACACAGAGACCTCAGGGTAATCTGGTGAACAAGTTCAAGAAACAAACAAGGATTTCTAAAATGTATTTGATGTTTGACTATGTGATCACTAAATAAAACACAGGAGCAAGGAAATGCACAGATGGGTCTCCCTTGCAGTGAGTCCAGTTACATCAGGTCAAGATAATGTCAGAGTAAAAYACTGTGGAAACAATGGACTGAAGCTTTCTGAAAGCTTTCTATTTTGTGTAGCACAGCCTGAGGCAAAAATCATAGTGCTTTGAATGACTGACATGAAGACAAATAATAATGACCTAAAAAATGTTTCAGTGATAACAGCATGCAAGTTCCGTGTAAAGTGCTTCTTTTTGGTTCTTCTTTTTTAGAAAATGAATTCTTACTAATATACTTTTGTTCAATGTCCTACCTACAATTTTAGTTGTGCAGTGAATTCGTATTTACTAGTAAACTTTACAGAATCAGTTTAATTACAATTTTTTCTTTTAACTCCATTGTATTTCATTTATTTTCTTCCTTAGCTGTCTGTAACCCTGGAGACCTTTCAGGATCTATCCTTGCCTATTCCAGGTAAGGAAGATCTTGCTAAACTCCATTCTGCAAGTCATCAGACATCTCTTGTCAAGGCAGGGTCATGTGGAGAAGCATATGCCCCTCAAGGATGGATAGCCTTTTTTATGGAATACTTCAAAAGGTAAATAATATTTACCTTGTTYGATTTAATTATCTATTTTGAAATTCTWGTTTCTGCTCTTCTGGCAGAACATTTGTTGGTTTTCTTTCTTTTCTGTCAATGATGTTTCAGGTTTGTTGTCTCATGTGTTCCTAGCTGGTTTTGGGGTCCAGTTGTAACCTTACAAGATTGTCTTGCTGCCTTTTTCGCCAGAGATGAGCTCAAGGGTAAGAGGTTCWTTACCTGAACATGTCTCTTCTGTGTTTTTTTTTCCTCCTGTCACAATGAGATGATTAATATCTTCTTAGCTTAATGCAGTTAAGCAGAGGCCACCTGTTAGTGTTATACAGTCAGTCCTTGTTCTTTTGGGATCATTCATTTCAGAAAGGTAAGCTTCTCATTCARCTGAGTATTTGAGATAAATGCCTATGAAAGCTGCTTTAAAAATGTCAAGACAGTCTGAATTTCATTTTGTGAAAGTGTATCAACTAAAGGCTCATAAAAATTTCAAACCCACTATATTAATATTCATTCTCATAACCTCAATTTGGACATAGTAAATTATTTCCCTTTTAAATTATATAGTGTCATCTCTTCAGATTATACTGCATTGCTTCATAGTTGAAGACATAAAACCTAAGAACCTTTCCTGTAGTTGCTATGTCAACACTATTATTACTGTTAAATATTGAATGCAACCTAAAGATAAATTCCCTTGAAACTTCTTTCTATCAAATGTACACACTTAAAGAATAACKGTTCAGATTTAGAGAATAATGGCTGGTTTTCTTATCCCTGATGTTTGCAGGTGATAACATGTACAGCTGTGGAAGGTGTAAAAAGTAAGCTGGCTTTTACCTTTGTTTTACTTCATCTTAATTTGAGGTTTTACTGCTTCTGTTAGTTAAGATACATTCATTTTTTTGAGTATGTCCCAATACTGTTCCATATCTTTTGATATGACCCTGTGTTCTGACTCTTAGAAATTCGGTATTCCCAAGCTGCAGGGAATTACTGACTTACCCTACCACATGTGCTTAATTCTTTCTCATGCCCTTGCAATTTAGATATAAGCTGGTTTTGTTTGGCAAAATAAAAGCTCTTAGCCCTCTCTAATACTAGCAGCTTTTCCCTGATAATGCAGTAGGTCACTGAGGTGTATTARGTAAATTAACTATGGCTTTAAATACTGAAAAACCAAGAAACAGAAGTGGTCTGAAGACTGCTTGAAGCCCTTTATGGTACCAGGAGCATTGTTTCTTCTTCTATGTGCTGTAGATAATTTCTTAGAAGTAAACTTAGTTCATTTCTTCTTTGTATTTTGCTGGATTATCAGCTTTCATGAAGCTTCAAGTTGTTTCCTCTGTGTTAGGAGAAACTGTTAGCTAATTGGGACTTGATTGTACTTGCTGTTCTGAATTTTTCAGCAGTACAGATTGTCTTGTCTTATGAACCATCATTGTTTGTATCATTTTGGCTACTCCATGTCGAGTCTACATTCCAGGAATATTTTGGGTTTACTAATGCAATGTTCAGCTTAGGGCTTCTGCTGATATAGCACARTAAAGTAAAACCTTTTCAAAATTAATTATTGGTTGTTTTGGTTTGGTTTTTCCTTTGCTTAGGTTAAGAAATGGAGTGAARTTCTGCAAAGTGCAAAAATTTCCTGAGGTACTGTTACAATATGCCCTTTAAAGCATTTTTTCTGCATGATTAGGAGAGTGGTAAGACTAGTGAGTTGCATGGAGTAAATTGTGTTTATAATGCTGTGTGATGAAAGTCAACCTTCATATTGGCATTTGTTTAAGAATGTGAGCAGTGTGGTTGTCCACCCTGTGAGAATCTTGTACATGACAAGGGCAGGAATGGGATTTCCCTGTGTTATTGCTGTTGGTCTGTAGACAGTAACAACTGTCCCATTCTGTGTTATTACATATAATAACACTGTAATTATATATCCTACTGTTTCTATTGTAGGATATAGAATTAAACAGCACTAGAAATAAATTTTCAGCCAGACTGGAAAGTTTTTCTATGAGTAACATTTGTAACTTTAAATTTAAAAAATAATCCAGTCTTACATTTCAAAGCATGAGTTGAAGAATTAATACCACTCATTACAGGATTGTGCAATATGTGCATTGAGAAAGAGAAATGTTTTTCAGTGCTGCATCARTGTTTAGTAGCCACAGCTGATTAAAACACAGAGCTTGTGAATATGTTTCAGGTCATAGGGTAAACTATTCTTTTTGGGATTATAAAAGGAAGAGATGGCACACACAGTTTAGTCATTTAATATCAAATAGCAGGTATAGTTCTTGACTGACTCTGTCAATCCTTCTTACAGATTCTGTGCATCCATCTCAAAAGGTTTAGACATGAGCTCATGTTTTCCACAAAAATTGGGACCCATGTGTCCTTTCCCTTGGAAGGCCTTGACCTTCAGCCTTTCCTTGCCAAGGACAGTCCCGCTCAAATCGTCACATACGATCTCCTGTCTGTCATCTGCCACCATGGAACTGCCAGCAGTGAGTACAGCTTGATTTGTCTTTGCAGTTGGTACATCAGCACTCTGCCCTAAGGGTGATAACTAGATACTGAAGGGTAAATGGATAAACAGTGGTAATTAGCATGTGGAAGATGAATGCTGTGATTTTTACCTTGGCCCAAAAGATTTAAGGCTTGCTCTGAAAGAGCTGACACATCTTTGAAATTATRTAGAATACCYAAATAAAATTGAAGGTGGAAAAAAGTGAACAGGTCCAAGAATATTAAGAAAACGGTTGAACAASATAAATGTACAAATAATGTTGCCAGCAGATGACCAGTTAGTTGATCAGCTGCTCTACACAACTGCTCTTGTCAATGCTTTGTGTGCCTTAATTTTTGGAAACTGTCCACAAAGCACCACAAACGTGCCAGTCATTTTTTAAAAATATGTTCTCTTGCATGATCACTGCCATTTAACCCCAAAACAGGTGGTAACTGCTATTTGTGGGTAGTGATGAGTAGCTGAATGAACACCTACCTTATTGCTGTATATTGAGGTCATTTYTGCCTAGATGATTCCAGTATTTATAAGATTTGGGAAGTTTCAAGCCAGAAACTTCATAGTTTTTTATAGAAGTTATCCCCCTCATACTTCTCAATCTTAAAGTATCCATTGTTTGAATTTTTTTCCTTTTTATTTTAGTGCTTGCTAAGYGATGCTTCACATAATCAGTTTAGCAGATATTTGATTATTTACTTATTAGCAGTTACATATATATTTTAAAATAGTAATAATTTAAAATATATTATGAGTAGTCTTTGAAACACAGTTAGTTATGGTTGTGATATGTAGCTGTTCCATATCTGTGCTACTTTCTGTTATAACGCAGACAAAGATTTGAAAAGAGTTTGTTGTGGGAACTGATCAGGGTAAGTTATTCAGACAGTCTTACTCTGAATGTCATGATTCAGGACTGTATTAAACAAAATGCTGCTTGAAGATTGCAGGAATGTGCTGAAAGTGATGTTCAACTCACCACTAGCTAATAGAAATCCAGAAAAAAGCTGATGTTGAGTTTGACAGAAGTTAATTTCATGGTCACATCTACTAATGATTATTTTTCTCCCATTTAAGATTTGGGGGGAGGTTTAGGACTTACTTCCTTTCCTCCTCAGTGTTTTAGAGTGAAATGGGCAGCTCTAGGCACTCTTTGGTAACTCTTGCTTCCTGCACCTTAGGTGGACATTACATMGCTTATTGTCGCAACAATTTAAATAATCTGTGGTATGAATTTGATGACCAGAGTGTCACAGAAGTGTCAGAATCCACAGTGCAAAATGCAGAAGCTTATGTTCTCTTCTACAGGTAAGACATTACAAGTACAGTCATTCCCCTRTAAGTCATGTATGTAAATCATTTTTAAGCAGCTTTCAGAATTAGCTGCCCCATGAGAATTTTAACATAAGAATTTGACAATGTGAAAAGTCTGTGCTGGAGAAAACCTTAATCCTTCAGTTATGGCCTTAACATTTGCTCTGTCAGAGCCAAAGTGTTTTTGTTAAAATGAAAATGAAATCTGCATAGCAAGAGAACTTTAGGCAACAGTCAAGAACTAGCCATCTTATTTTCAAATAGAGGAAGRGAATTCTGCACTACTGACTTGGAAAAGAGATTCTGTTCCATCTAAAACAGGAGAGCAGAGTTACTTCCAGTTCACAGTGAGAAAAGTGGGAGGATACAGGGAAAGCAGAGGAATTACCTGATCTGCTTCCTGTGTAACCCTACTTGTGAAGGTGAAGAAGGAACACCTGGCCAAGGAGTGCAGTTTGCAAAGCTTTATCTCAAACTCTGCAGAGAGGAGCTGAGCAGATGGGCACAGCCCTTGGGTGCTGCACCACCTCTGCAGCACAATCAGCTTCTGTCTTGCAGCCCAATGTTTGCTTTCTTAGGCTGTGTAAAGACAGGCAAGGCCAGGTAATTTACTTGAAGGCAAAGTTTTCACAAAGTTATCTGCACTGCACACAGGGATCTGTGTTTGTTTAATGATTTCTGTTTCTGTAATAGGAAGAGCAGTGAAGAAGCACAGAGGGAGAGACGGAGGATATCAGGGCTGCTGAATATGATGGAACCAAGTCTCCTGCAGTTCTATGTCTCCAGGCAGTGGTTAAATAAATTCAAGACATTTGCAGAGCCAGGACCAATTTCAAATAATGACTTTCTCTGTATGCATGGAGGTGAGACTGTAACTGTGAATATTTAAAAATAATTTGTCAACTTCTAGCTGTAACAGTGGTGTGTACTTGTTTTAACTAAAGTAATTTGACTATACTAAGTTCATATTATGATTTMTTTGGTAAATTATAACTTTTAAGTCAATTCTTTCTTATTTTAGTAGCTAACTAATTAGAAGTGTACTGTGTGAAGTTATCCTTTTTTTTTTCTTTGCACATTTGATTTTGTTTATAAACTTTCTTGGTTCTTAAAGAGGAACAGTTTCTCTTATCTGCTTGCTTCTTAAACATGTATATTCACATTTTAAAAAATCCTGTCACTATATCATCATCCTTAATATTTTCATCTGCAAATTGAACTGTTTTTCTCAGCTTGAGGCTATAAGCAGTGGGAAGGTTTGAAAGCTGTTTTGGAAGAAATTGATCTGATGCAGAGTATCCAGTGCATAGAAGTGTGAAAAYCAAGTAGTAATTCTCTGTATTTTGTATAGAAGCATAAAAATTTTACCTTGTGCTRTATGTTTAAAAAAATGAGAGCATTGCAGTAAGCAAAACACATTGGAGGAAATACCCCTATTTGAATGCTAACATTCCAAGAAACCATTACTATGTAGTACCTATTTTCTAATAAAAAATACAACTGCATTAGGKTGGAAGATGGAGGTGCTGCCCCTGTTGATGAACCAAAATTTTAGCACAGGGTGATAGTGTCCCTGTAGCCATGTGCAGGATACCTGTGAGCCCTTGGGCTTTCCCTCTGCAGGGCTRCAGCAGATGACTCCTGATGTAGGAGTGGCCAAGTACTCGATTTTCCCTGGTTCCAAGAACTCCTGCATAATTCACTGTTCTTTACCATTGCTTCAACTCAGCACTGCTAGTTCTGCAAGCCCCCTCCATTTCTGCCTTCCTCAAAATTTCTCTGCTTTCAAGTATTCATGTTGTTTGAAGCAATTCCAAAAAGTCTGCAGTAAATAAGTGAGTTTTGAATAGGCAGTTTGTTAGTGTTTATGTGCATAATCAAAATAATCATCCTGACATTCTAACTGCATGTCTTAAAAAGCTTTTTGAAATCATTAGGTAAAATGATTTACCTAATGATAATTAGGTAAATCATTTAGAATAGATAATAGAATAATTTACCTCTTTAACCTTAGCCATTCATATAGTTAGTTTGCTTCTGCTTTTTATAAGCTTTTCAGCCTCATAGAAGACTAAAATCAGAGTGGTGTCTCTAAATACAGTGACAGATTATACCTCGGTAAAACTTACTTCATATAATTTCTCTGAATTCATTGAAAAGTTCTATTTTTTATTTATTTAGGGTCTTCTAGCACAGTCTCCTCCCCTCCCTAAATGCACAAGTGTTTTATTGTTTGGGGGTTTTGTTTGTTTTTATTCCTTCTGCAGGTGTTCCTCCACACAAAGCTAACTTCATAGAGGACCTCGTTGTAATGCTACCTCAGAATATATGGGATAATCTCTACAGCAGGTAAGTGTTGAACTGGAACTGGAAAAAATCCACTGGCACAGTTTGAGAGCCAAGCAGCAACATCAGACTTTAGAATTAGTGGCTCAGGGGGGRAAAGAGAGCCCTCTGGGCACACAGCTGAGTGAAGGGACTGCAAACAGYCAATTTGTATCATTTTCTTGTGCAAAGTAAAAGGCTGCATAGAGTACTGTGTTATTGGGGTGGGTACTTCTATTAAATCAATAAACACGTATGGTGTGTATGAAATAACACAAAGTAGGTCAGCAAAAGTTCTCTTTGCAGAGGTTTTTTGAAAGAGCTCTCTGTATCAGCTTCCTGTTCTCTTGTTGGCTGGAGACAGCTTTTCTTTTATGTTGGCTTTGAATCCATAGCCTCAGCTGCCAGTACAGCTTCAAAATAACTTATATCTGAGAGTTCTGTGTTACTGCCCCWCACTTTAATGTCAGTCAGGTTTGAGTGCTTGCTTACAAAGGAGGGATTCTTACAAGCTATGCCTTATWCTGAAGGAACAAAAAGCTGCAGAAGAGCTTTGCTGATAGTTTTCAACACTCTGTATTGTACTTGCATTAAATATTTTAGCTATTAATTTCCTGCCACCTAAACAGTACATCTAAGGGTTTGAGGAGTTTTTAATAGATGTTTTAAAGTTATGGTGCACACAAGTAAAAAATAATGTTATTTCCAGTTTATTTCCCTTTTCCCATATGTACTGAATTTTTCTTCCATTRTCCATTTTCTGTATGCAAAAATATCCTTCTCAGGAGCAGTGCCYCTGCAGACTTCCATGGATAGTTTCACACAAAGGAAAGCATGAGGGAAGRGTCAAGAATAACCTGTTAAGAACAAAACAGTAACTAAGTTTAGAGGCTGGGGTCAGGGAGGTAGCAGAGCTGATGAAGAGTCTGCAGTGGGGTGGAGGAACAGGTTTAAGACAGAACTGGCTGGAATTTCCATAGGCTGCTTCTTAAAGGCCTTTGGTGAAATCACCCCTGGTGTATTTATTACAGTACTTGCTCACTGATGTGTTCTAACCATAGTGACTCCTTCTGAAGCCTGTGATGAGTTTGAGATGGTTTGTACTGGCATGAGGCAGACAGAACTTGCAAGAGGGTGTTAGGCTGGAGAACAGAATAGGACTAGTTTGGAGATCACAGTGACCAGCAAGTGTCAGCCCTCGTGCTGTTCATAGTGACATTTACCCTGTCTGCAGGTACATGATCTCCTTACAGCATATTTTCCACAAGGCTGATTGTTGGGGTTTTTTTTTACTTTTACTTTTGCAGATACGGAGGAGGACCAGCTGTTAACCATCTGTATGTTTGTCACACCTGCCAAATAGAGTCTGAAAGAATTGAAAAAAGAAGGAAAAATGAATTGGAAATGTTTATACGGGTAAAAAAGTGAATACTTCTCCATGCTGCTACTGGCCAACTCCTGACATTCATGACTAGACCCAAGGGATTCCTGTAACAAATGGGCTTTATTAAATACCTCTATCCCTGTATATAACCCCATCTCTCCTAATGGGCAGTAATGTTCTTGTGAAATCCCAGATAACTGCTTATATAAAAATGCACTTCCAGAAAAATTTTAATGTGTTTCTTGAATTACTTTTTTATAGTATGGAAACAGCCACGTGAGCAGCTGTTCTTTATGCACTGCCAGTGGTCTGTTCTGTGCAGTTTGATAAGGTTTAAGTGCAATAATACTGTACCAAGAAAAATTTAATGGTAGTTATTAGTTCTAATTTAAAAAAAAAGGCATTAGAAACATTAAAAAAAAGTAATTCAATGTGAAGTAAATATGCTAGTATTGTAATAGGTCTGTAAAATTAATATCAAGGAGCTACTGTACTTTCCTTGGGTTTAGAGGATTATGTGCTAGAGTCTAAATGGTAATGGTAATGATTTTGACTAGTGGTGATGATTTTGAAGTTCTTAAACCAAAAATGTGTTTTGAAGGTTTCAGTCAGAATAAATGCAGAGACATTGGAGTCCCATTTCTGCTCTCTCAACTAATGAAGAAAAATAGAACTGACTCTGTTGTTTTCAGTTCTGTTTGTCCTTTAATCACACATAAGATTGTCAGCTTTTCCATGTTTTTTGAAATGCATAGGAATTTTCATTACTCTGGATTACTGCTGGTTAGTACACAAAATTCTGTTGTCCTCTGTAAAAATGGCTTTAGGGAATGATTGCAACACTTAGTCTATATGAAACCTTAAGAAGCTGTGTTAATGCTTTAGGTTTATGACTTCAAAGGGAAATGTAGCTGTGTTATTACAGAGCTAAAAAGATGATGGTTTGAAGGTTTAAGTGACTTTTTGCTTGTTTCTTCATAATGTTGTAAAAAAATCTTGAAGTTATGAAAAGTCCTAATGGATTAGCTCACTGTGCCTTGCTTGGAATTGTACTGCCATCTGCTCAGAATACTTGAGGAAAAACAAACACACACGAAGATACAGTTCACCACACAAAGAACTTTCCATAAAATTACGGAAAAAAATTTCAAAACACTATTTTATTTTACAAAAATAAGATCTCTGCTTTTTTTGCTATGTAAAAGTTCAGCCTTCACAGTAATTCTCTATTAGTGTTTGATGAGTGAGCACTTGTGCTTAAGAACTTGTTGGTGCTTCCAGGAAATAGAAATAATTTCTCAACTAAATAGTAAAGCAGCTTTTAATATGAAGGCTACCACTGCCAGAGTCTCGGGTATTCACCAGGTGTTTTCTGGTTTTATAGTCAGCAGTTCTTTAAAATGTTCTGTTACAGTGTAATGTTATGGTGTTAATAATTACAGTGATTCAAAGAATTCAGTAGTTTAAAGAAGTAAAAGGGCAGAAAACCACAGATTTTTTTTTCCTTGTAGCTTAATAGAGCATTCCAAGAAGAAGAATCTCCATCAACATTTTACTGCATCAGCATGCACTGGTTCAGAGAATGGGAGGGATTTGTAAAGGGTAAAGACAGTGGTAAGTTGTGCCCCATTTCAAAATACAGGTTTTCTTTTGTTGTATTGTTGTTTGTTTCTGCTTTGGTAGAAGACTGTAGGAAGGACAGATAGCAAAGGCAGTGAAAGCTCTTCAACATCTAAGATACAGATTTTATGGGTTACAAATACATCCAGGATCCAGAATATTGTTAAGTAATTCACAGCAATGGGACAGTGTTGGAAGCAATGTTGCTTGTTTGCAGGATGTTTGCTGTGAGCAGCCAAAGGAAAATTAGATCCAAGTGCAAGGGGGATGGCTTTTGTTGATAAATGATACTGCAGCTTCTGGAGGAACAGTGACCTTCTCACATCTAAATTCAGAGAGCTCAGAAACAACTGTACTCATGTCAGTTCAGCTGACTTCAGATGTCTCTAAAATTTTAAAATGGAAACTGATAAAATGTTCTAGAATCTTGTCAGAGTCTGGGCAAGCTTTGGCAAGGGTAAGAGTTAGGATTAATTTGTGTTTTATGTTGCTTGAAGACTTAACTCTAATCATGAATGCTTTGGAAAACTCACTCTTAATTAAAAATGGGATTAGCTTTTAACAACTTAGAATGTGCTGTTAAGCAGTACAAGAACAAGCAGTAAACAAATGAACTGTTTTTCCTTCCCTTTGGAAATAGAGCCTCCAACCTGCTGTTTGTTTTCAGCTCTCCCAATGTTAATAATTTTTCTGTTGCACTAGATCCTCCTGGCCCCATTGATAATGCCAAGATTGCAGTAACAAAATGTGGCAATACTGTGCTAAAACAAGGTAGGTGTCCARTACTGCTGCAGCTTTGTGCCCCTTACGCATTTGCTAAAGTTTGGGAAATCTATGGGGTTTTATTTCATTTACTTATTGTTACGATAAAATGAATGGCAGTTTCTAATGAATCTGTGTTGTGCCCATTTTTGGGGAATAATTTTATTCTTAAAATGAAGAATTACTATCTGTAGTAGACTAATGCAAGTGCAGTTGAGAGTGTAGGAGGTGTGGAGTAACTTGACAATGGTGAAAGTGTGCTTTGGCTTTGTATCACTTGGTTTGATGGGGTTTTCTTAACAAAATTGGGAGACTGTTCTATATCTGTGTGTAGTTATTTGAATCTTGAAACCTAATTTGAACAGAAAAACATCTTCTCACAGAGGGAGAAAACCACTGTAAATAAAATCTGTCACTCCTTTTTCTGCAAGTCATTTGATACTGTACATTGCACGTTAGAGAAGTTTTTGCAAAGATACAGATTTCATTGTTCTTCAGAGTTAAATCCTAGATACCACTTATTTGGAATTCATAGGTATAGAGGAAAACATTCTTATATGACCTGCCTTATGAAGTCTTYAGACTTTCTAGGAAGCTTTAAATTCATTGTAGCTCAGTCTAGAAGATGTATTTGCATTAATAAGATTAGCATTTATTTAACTGGATTTYCCCCCAATTTTGCTTAATGCCTCAGCATAAACTGGAAGTAGCAATAAACCTACCATAAACCTCACCAACTGTAGAATGCCAAGAGTGTATTTTAAAAACAATTAGTTTTGGCATTCATGGGGGTTTTTTAGTGCATTTTAATTATTTAAGTGCTGGTGATAAGAATTCAAGTACAAGGTATAAAGCCTGATAAAATAAAAAAATCACTTTAGAAGCAGTAATTGATGGCAAATTAACCAATTGTTGGTTTACTTTCAGCTACAGATTAGAATTGGTACAAATTAGAACTTGGGTAGAAATAAAGATGAGTAGGATAYGAAAAAWTTGTCCCCKGCTTATAGCTCTGACTTCCTTTTTTTTAAGTATGAGGGTGCTGAAACAAGGCTTAACAAGAGAAATTAATAATGTATAGTAAGGATATCAGGAAACTTGCTGTCAGGCAAGGTTTTGGTTTGCTAAAAGAAGRGGAGGCTTATTCTGGTAGAACAGAAATGTGACCTCTGTGCATGGGTTAAYGTGAGGAAATCACTCAGTATCAGACAGGATCCTTGTATTGAAACCTAGAGGGGAGATGTGCTGATGCATTTTGTCTTTGCTACTGTAAAAAGTTGTGGAAAATCAGGAATGCTTGTTGGATACTGACTTGAGACAGGAGACAGGCCTCTTTTCAGAGCAATGGAATCATAAGCAAAGACCTTAATCAGTGAATGAARTCAGGCTGACCCATCAGTGCTACTGGAGCATTGCTGGAGCTGTTATTATCCTAATAATAGTCCTTCCTCCCTGGGAATTTCACTGTGCTTCTCATACTTTTATTCTTTACTATCAATGTTAATTTCTCTGATGAAACAAGAATCTTCAGTCCTTGAAATTTACTGTGTAATYGATGTGACTGCATGTCCTTTAATAATATGAATCATTGTTTCCTGAGAACCAAGAGCTACTGGCTGTCACCTTGATTGGTAGATATTAGATCAGATGTTTATCATAGAATTTTCATGTGTTTTCTGCAAGTACTGCATAATTTAGAGCAGGTAGTTGTAAGAATAAAGAAGTATGAAGCTAACACAATGTAGCTAATGGGGTTTGGCAGCTGGTGCAAGATAAAGCAAAAATGAAGGTTGTGCTGTTAAATTTGGATATGAATTCTTACAGTTTTAGATTTTAATCTGGATTTTTTTTCCTGTTTTGTATCTGTTTTGGACTTAAATAATTAAATAACTTTTCTAAATAGTAATTTAAAATTTTTTCAGGTGCAGATTCTGGACAAATATCAGAAGAAACATGGAATTTTCTTCAGTCAATCTATGGTGGAGGTCCTGAGATTATACTCAGACCCCCTGTTCCTCCAGTGGAACCTGATATATTGCAAACAGAAGAGAAGATTGAATTAGAAACTCATGGTCTGTAGCTATTGAGAAAATGATGAACTTGTAAGGAATCCAACTTCCTTACAAAATGCCCAAAACACATTCCTAAAAGTTTTGTTCTCTTATGTCTGTTGGAGGCACAGCTCACTGGGCATTACATTAACTACAGAATAGTAAGTTGAAATATGTATTGCAATTTGTTGAAATAGCAGCTGTTTCTCTGTTTTGGAAGGCATGTGGTTTGTACATTTTGGAATGTTTGGTCAATGGGAAAAATATAATTTCTGAAGTTTTTGCTAGAATTCAAAATCCTATTATATCCTTAGACTTGAAAAACAGGGACAAATTTTAGAGATGTTCAGTGACCCTTCTGATTCCTGATTGGGCTTCTGATATCTACAAACTTTTGCCTGTCTTAATTGTACAGTCTTGACAAGCCTAGGTATGTGAGGAGTCTATTTTAAATGGACTGTAATCAAAGATAAAGGATTTTCATTTCCTAAATGCTCAGGAAAAAATTCTCTTACTTTGCACTGTAAGTATATKAAATGGGTAGTATATAACATCCAAATACTTATTGTATTTGAGTGGCTCAAACATTAGGGTAGACTGAAAAATGTTTTAGTCAGCAAATGTCATAACTTATTATTACTAAATTTTACATCTTATTATAGTCTTCTGTAACTCTATAAACCTGGCTAGTGTCTTTAATAGTTCATGTGGCAAAAAGATTTAGTCTTCTCTAGGGTAACGTTTGAGAGCATGAAGTGTGAAATGTAAAATTATTATGGACATGAGTGATATAAATTTCAGAAAATTGAATTGTCTGGTCTCTTGAATTACATTCATAAGCATTTATATCTGAAGGATTTTATTGTATTGTTGAAAATTTTCATTGGCATGATGACCTTTGATGTCAGAAGTTGGATAAAATGTATATATTGCAAAACTTGATTGAATGATTCATATTGGAATGCAGAATGACACTTGCTCATGTTTTTGCCTGATATTGTTACCAAATAAGCAGCATTATTCAAGACTGGATCAATAAAAAAAAAGAAAAAAAGAAAACCAAACAAAACTAACTGTGGAATAGGCGGGGGAAGCTTTCCTGAATGTTTTTCATTTATTATATAAATACAAAAACTTTTGAAATAATGCTGTGGCAGTGCTCTCACACCCATACAATTATRTTTTTTGACCATTTTAAGTTTAGACAAGGATGTTGACAGTTCTAGCTCCAAAGTARGAAAATGCTGACATAACATTCTTCGGAATAATTTTATATGTAGTTTAAAAACATATTGGTTTGTAGGACTTCATGCTATTCTAGTTAAAAAAGCCACCTATAACAACCCCATTAGAGAAAATGTCCTCTAACCATAACTATCTGTAAATGTGTTTTTGTGTTAGTGGATAGAACAACTTGAAGCTACTGTCACATTACCCCTGTAATGCATGAAGTGCTTCCTACTGACTTGTCTTACTGATTAAGGTAAAGTTAAATTGCTTATGAACAGTCATKAGTAACTTGCTGATGTTGGCCTGTGAACTACTGTCTGATTTAAARTCTGTTTAAAGTCTTTGTTTTCTTTTTTTTTTCTTTTTTGCTAAGGTTTTCTAGTTTTCTTTGATTTAAGGTTTGTTAACATCCTAAAGGCAAAGAACAATGAATTGAAGAATTTTTCCTACACGGCATTATAAATTGGAAACTTAGGAAGTATTTCCTTGCTCCTGTTAAAGCACAGTACAGTGATCAAGTTCATGAATTTATTCTATGTTTTTGTTAATAGTCTGGATGGGAGAACAGCCTGGCCCTGTAAAARTTGCAAGGGAAAGATGGATTGAGTGTTAGGGGCATCAGCTTGTCAGGGAGTGAAGCAGTTCTGTGCTGAGTATTGTGGGTATTACAGCAGATCAGAGTAAGAATTAAAACCCAGTGATACCAAAACAAAACCTGTTCTGGGTAATAGTAACAAAAGCATCAGATGTGAGACACAGGAGGTAATTATTCTGCTCTACTTGGTGCTGTGCTTGTTGTGAGATCTCATCTGTACTGCTCCCAGTTTTGAATGCTATATGWTGATAAATACAAGTTGAGATTATTTCAGGGAAAAGCAAAAAGAYTCAGTGTTGACAAAGAAGTCGTTTTCTCCCTTAAAAGAATGCTGACAGTGCAAGACTTCCAGTGTGTAAATAATTGCTGGATAGTACTGAACAATTCTTTTCTGAGTTAAGCAAAGATATTTGCCTCAGCTTTAGTAGTGGGGACTTGTGCTGGGTTTAGGAAGCTTATTTTAGAAATCCAGAAGTCTTCTAGTCAGTCTGTTCTACTGGGTGTCTGTGAATCCATGGTCAAACACAATCTGTGATGCTCTGATCAGTAAGGAGACATTTCATGGCAGCAGAGTTTGTGAAATGCCTTGGTCACTGGAAAAAGGCATCTTCACACTGCAACTGTCATACTTAGAGAAAACCAAACCCCTGAGTTTGCAGAGATAAATAGATGTGTTTTAAGACAGTTCCAAAGGGATGACTGTCTTGCTTTTAGCCCTTTGAAAGCTCTGCAAGGGATATTATGTCACAGAAATGGAAGAAGTCTTTGAAAGGAAGGCAGTGTGGGAGAGCTCCAGATGGATGGCTTGTGGATGCTGGAGGGAAGGCAGTAATTCAGAGAAAAGGTAAAGGAGAGGCCTTTACTGGGAAAAGCTGTTATGATTCATAGCAAAGAAAGAATGCATCTCAGGAAGGGCCTGTGGAAATTATTTTTTTCCATAAGCTTTTCACCAGAYTATTTGGATTCTTTGTTCATTTGTTTCCAGTTGAGGAAACACAGCAATGTGTTTGGGTGCCAGAGAAACTGTCACTTCAAGAAGGGAAAAATCCAGTGGACTGCTTGTTGTAGGCCTGGAAATCTAGGTATGAGCTGTTAAAAGCCTGCAGTTCAGTTTGATAACTTTAATCCTCTCTCCTGGGAAAAACTGTATGGTGGGTGTCAGGGGCTTAGCAGCTCAGAGCTTGATTTCTCTATATTTCTGAAGTTTTTTGCAAGCAGTATAACAGATTGTTCATCTGAACACCCAACATAGAGGAGACTGCTTCAGATGCTCTAATGCAGCTGAACAGTAAAATTGGAGGGAAAAAGAATAGCAGAAGAGCTACTGAATTACTCAGTAATAAAACAGGGTAGTTTTGTAATGTGTTTCAAAGGTGAGAGCTAAATAGTCTGGCTTCTCAGTGATTGAACTGAGGAGTGCAGAAAGCTGTTTCTGCAGGTGTCATCTAGGTTGGCCTTTTATATAGGGACACAGAAATACTTATGTATATTAATATAATTATATTAGACTTATACATACATATTTATGTACATACACGTGTATTTTGTACATGTACATAAAAATGCACATAATCTRCTTCTCCAGTATCTTAATTGAACTATGGCTTAGAGGYACTACAATAATTATTTGGGRGTTTATGCTGGAGTAGTGACCTCAAGTAGCTACATTTGATAAAGCTGGTTTTTTTTTAATAGGCAAATGAGACTCGGTTTACTGTTGTAATGGATGTCAGCCTCCCCATCAGTAATGGCCTGTTTCAAGATAAGATAAAAAAGCATAAAGTGTTAGAAATGTGTTTGGCTATATTATTATGTGGATGAAGAGGTTTTCATTTGGGAAGCAAGAGTTCACAGTTCAGTAGTCCTGAGTTTTCTTATGAAATCTAAAGTAATTTGATGTGCTGTGCTAATGCATTATTTAAGAATTATCCTTCTCAGATTCAAAACTTACATTGTGACTGGGTTTTTCCAGCACTATATATCCTACTTCTCCTTAGAGCAGAAGGCATTTATTTCTATACTGCTTATATTTGACTTTTTTTTCAGTATCCCATTATTCATAATGTAAGTTCATTTGGAAAAGCAAGCCTGGGATTTGTAAATTTTACTTAGATAATATCTTAGATATTATCTGCTTAAATGACCGAGTGCTTTCTTCATATTTGCTGTACAACTATTTTATACTGAACTAAGAAAATCCTATTTCATTTATTCCTTTTGAATTCCCTGTATACATCTGGCTTAGTGCAGTCTAAGCAGTTTCTCACTGAAAACCTTTCAGTCTTCATTTTGCCCAGGAAATGAGTAAAACAACTAGGCTTTCTCATTCTTCCTAACAGATGGCTTTTCTGGCTTCCCTCTATACTTAAGCCATCCAGAGCTGACAGTTAATAGCAGGAAGCAAAATAAGACCTCTGGGTTTCTGAAGTATTGTGAAGAAAGACAAATCACTTTCAGTGTTAATTCACAGAAATTAATCCAGTTACAAACGARCTTGGTTTATATTACCCTTCAAAATCTTAGRAGATTAGAAAATAGCCTRAAATTTCAGAAGTGCAGTTCTCACAATGAAAAGTGTAACTKGTTTTCTTGAATATGTTCTATTATATATATTTGTTTAAAATATATATCTGTTTAAAATATATATGACTTGTCTTAGGTTAAACTTTAGGCTAGCTTTAAGCTGTTCAACAACTTAAAGCTTGGCAAGTCTGCTTCTCCATAGATTGAAGTGAACACTGCCACATAGTAAGATAAAATGGACATGTAAAAAAACACTGACATTTAACTTGATAATTTATATACAAGTATAAAATGAACCATCAGTAAAAAATTAAAGCTGGCATAATAGGAATACATTGGTTCTTTATGCAGTTTTGATATTCCTTTATTCAATGCTAGTGAATCTTAAAGSACTTTTCTTCCTGGTCATTGGGAGCATGGGAGGTACAAAAATAAAGCAGTCATCATCCACAAAATATTTTAATATTTTMATAATACAAATCAAGTTGAGAAGATTTCATTTCCAGATATGTTCTTCCTTYCTCACTTGGAACTCACAAACAATTTATTATACATTAAAAATTTTACTARGWTCTGTTTTTGGAAAAACTTGGCACRTGAGAAAGTAAATATAAAAGTACTTTGTTGGGAAGAATAAAGAGGGCAGAAGAGAGGAGGCATTGATTCATAGGCGTAGGAAAAAGCTTAGAATAAATTGTCAGCTGCCAAAAATGAAAAATAGCAATTTTKGTTTCATATCTCACAGGACACTGCCAAGAGTTTTTCACATTCATTGTTCATGAATAGTTTTGCTCAGAAATGAATATTTTTCTAGGTGACTAAYTTTTTCTGTCTGGTGTGTTTAATGTTAAACATGCTAAACATGTTAAACATTATAAAACAAGATGTCCTGGTTACCATGGGGATACTCTGCTTTTCCCCCAGCACCACTTCCCCTGGGTGTCTGTTAAAATGCCAGACCCAAATGAACATGCAGCACTTGCTCACCCTGTGAATGCATGTTTGTTTCCAGCACTGCACACTCTGTCTCTTTAGCACCAGAAGTAAGGTTGCTCTGAGAATCTCAGTTACAACAAAAGAAATGCACTCSTGCACACCAAAGTGCTAATGAACTGGCAGCTATTAATTCACTTAGACAGTATTTTCAATTAAGTGTTTCATGTAGTACCAAKGTTTACAATTTAACTGTAGAAGCCAGAAATAAAACATGTTTTAGYKATGAACTCTTRGAGTAACCTCTCTTCTGAATCATTTTTAGTAAGGGAAATACGCTCTCTTTTACCTCGCTTGCTTGTAGTGTAATTAATTTGCTGTCCAACCAAGCAGGGTAGTGGAGATAATCTGTCTTTTGAACTTGATCAGTAAGAATCTGAGCTTCATRTGTGACCTTACCTTTGCACACTCAAGTGCAGAGACTGTTCTTCCTGGGCTCTTTCTGTAAATGTTGAAGAAGATACAGGTAGTAGAGGCACTTTCTGGCTTTGAAGTTAAGTCTGAAAAGTGTTTACTGTCATTCTGGATTTGAGYCCTGAACAGGAATCTGTTCTTAAGCTGTGAGTGGTGCTGGTGTTCACTCCTATGTGACGGCAATTTGTCTCAAATTTTATTTAAATCTTTCACATCCTGTTTGAGAGGGCCCTAACCATAAGCCAGGTTTGTCCTTGAAARGGTTTTCTGTTTGGAAAAAATGTGCCTAAAGGCTAGGCAAAAGTGTGCTAGGTATTTTTATTTATTTAATTTAGACACCTACATCTTACTTGAAAACTGCTAATTTATGTTTTTCTGGTTTACACTGAACATTCTRCTTGCTGTTCAGTTTTGAGTAACAACAGAGCCCTTTATTGTGGTGTAGGACCTGAAAGAATATGCAAGGTAGTCAAAACAGTAACAGGCATATTCTGTGACCCGATGCACCTTCGTGTAGGTTATACATAATTCAAAATATTAATGCAGAGCCACTAATACCCAACACCTGGAACAAAGGGATGTTCCTAAAGGAGAGAGGAAAGATAAAAGGGACAGGAGTTGATAACATCTGTAAGGGCTAAAACTCCCTGACCAAGGTGACTCACTCTTGTCTGTGCTGATGAAACACTCCAGAAGGCAAGTGGAGGTGATGTGGCCTTCAGGGTTTTAGTAGCCTWAGGCAAAACCATTGTGCCCAGGGGTCCAGCTCACCCTCTCATCCTGTTCAGTCAAAACTCCCCTGATGCACATAGGTGAAATGTTTCAGAACCTGGGATTCTCTGGATTGTTGTTTTCTTGAAGCCTGAGTCAAATGTCATACACTATACACACAATAATAACACACTTGAAGAAACTGCAATAAAGCAAGTTTTTTAAAATACAGTTGGTTGAAATAGGTAGCAATATTTCCATTTTGGAATATWAAAACCCACTTTTGAGTAGTAAAAACTGAGAATGTATTATTCTGAAAAACAAAGATCTTCCTTTYRGTGTGCAGCTTTTATGTTTAATGAGTTTCACTCTGGAATGKTTTTTTAAATAATGTACTACAATCTAGCTGTCATTTCATATCRACYTGACTTCGAAGCCTCTTCTGAAATTAGAAAAAGCYATTTAAATGGGAATACCTCATATGTGAGGAGTGTTAATACATGGTACTGAATATAGTCTAATTAATTCAATTATTAAAAATAAATATCAGATTACTTCACTGCAGCTTCTTAGACCAATTTGGATTAGGTTGTCCTTAATGTATATTTAAAATATCTACAAGAATGCAAAGACTTTTTCTTCTGCATCTTTTAAAGTGCCTACAGACAAAATTGTTGAGGTGGTAAAGTAATTAATGCAAAGATGTCTAACTGTTGTGCTGAGCCAACTCTTACCCAAGGATGCTTTGTTAGGTTTGTGCCGTGGATGTTGACCCAACAGAACCTAATTTGGCTTTAGGAAAATTCTCGTTGTCCCAGGCTTAACTGCACATCCACCTGAGTGCTCCCACACCCCCAGCAGTGCAATGCAGTTTGCCCTGAGTCAGATCAGATAAGCCTCTGGAGCCCTAATCTCCCGTGTCCTGCTTGCCCTCTTGAAGAGCCAAGGATGTAAGCCCTGTTTAACCAGTAATAGCTTGTTAATGCTTTTTGGAGGGCATGGTGGAAAGAGAGCAGAGCAGCTGTCGAACTAACCTAGATGTCCTTAGGATCAGCTTCTCAGTTGTGCTGAGTTGTAACMAGTGAGCTTTGTTAATTTTCTGTCGGGAAAAAAATACCACATATTACTAGCTCTAATAATAGGAGAAGCAATTAAGCAATTTCATGGATTGAGATGGGTGGGAACAGGGATATTGCTGCTGAAAGCAGGAGCTATGTCACAGCTTCATCAAAGCTGGAACKTGTAGTGTTGGCAGTTCTCCATGCACAAACATGAGCTGAGGCATCTCACAAACATGGAGGGATTGCTGCTCTTGTAGGAAATACTGCTTTGGGAGGGGTCTGATCTACTAATTTTTAGCTTGTCTCATTGTAACTTGCTGAAAAGTTGTCATTAACACCATTATCCCCTGATCATTATAGGGGTTGGTTTTGTTGTGCTTTGGGTTTTGTGGTTGGTGGTTTTTTTTTTTCCCACTACCAGCATTGATGAAGCATGAGAATTTGTTATTGCCTTACAAATGAATAAAATGTAAGGCTGCCCCATTATAAATACAACTACTGGTATGAAACAGATGCTGTAGCACAGAGGAAGCTGCAGCCACAAGAACTAGAGTGCCACAAGAACTAGAGTGAGAGAGTTTGTGTAGGTTATATGAGGAACAAAGGACACCAACTAGAAGTGAAAATGTGTTGGAGAAAGTATGGTGCTACTAGGCAGGTTTATATTCTTTTACACTTAGGAATGATTTCAAAGCTGCTATAGGATACTGCAGGGAAGGGGCTGCAGGATAGCACGAATGGGTGAAAAAGATTTTGAACTGTGGGGACATCAGAGTAGATGTAGAGCCTTAAGCAGCTTTAGACAAAGCAGGTTTCTCCAGGTTTTAATGTAAATTCTCTTGGGTGGAGGTGTTAGTGAACCTGATCTCRGGCATTATTACACATGGGCTGCTTTCTCTTCTTTGCATATTGTTAATTTTCCTCTGGAAGGTTAACAGAGCCAAACTACACGGTAGGTACACAATGGCTGGATTAAATCCAGGGAAAAGCAGGGAGCGTGCARAGGTGGGGCAAGAGCCTCGGGAGTATCCCTTTGATTAGCAGGAACCATGACCTCAAACATCACACCATTAACAGTTGCTCTTTGTTAACCTTCCATCACTAGGCATCACTGCTTCTTAGGCAAGGTGGCAGAACCTAATATTTAAGTCCTGCTCTGTGAATTCAAGGCAAATCCTGATGYAGGGTGTGGTTACAGTATAGTCGGACTAGTTTAATCCAATTGCCAAAGTTACTGCTGCCAAAGGAGGATTGCCTTGTTCCTCTACTGGCAGCACTCCCTCCCCCATCTCACTTGCTGGCTCTCTCATGTCAGCCCCATGGTGAGCCAGTGCAGTTTAATTTCTAGCTGAAAACGAACACACCAGAAACRGGAACAGCTTCTYGGTGGTTTAGGAAATCCAGCTGGTTTGCCGTGGGTGTAGATGAGCAGCCAGGTGGGCAGTAGGGAAGACTGGGGCAGGGATGGGGGGAAGTGCTGCCTCCCGTGTCAGCAGCCCCTGGATTCGGCCAGGTCTGTCACTCAACTGCATCTTTGCAGCACCATGGGAATCTGAAAAAAAMCCCTACCATCAAAACACCCAATCGATTTTGCTCAGAAGCAGCTGAGCAGAACCCTCARTTCTCCTGTGAAAGCACTAAGGCTTGTCTGCAATGCAATCATATCCTCAGCCATTGCAGCTGTTCAGCTAAGTGAGCATGTTTCGAAATGGATTGCACGGCACAGCGCTTTAGTGCACACAGGTGCTCCTGCAGTAATGAGAACACCGCTCTTGCTTGGGCACACGCAGAACAGGCTGCAGGAGRGCAGTGGCACAATCGAGGGAAAATTTCCCTCTCTTGTGGGATTTCTGTTGTTTTGAATTTGATCACAGAAGACTTCCAGGTCAGCAAGATGTAGGGAAAAGTGAGARCTGCTTGGGAGAGTGGAAAAGCTGCTGAGGTTTTTCTGCATACTCTGCAGAAGGAATGTCTGTATGACTAGACTTGTAATTTGGGTAATTAGGATTTTATTAAATGTGCTTTTTCCTTACAGAAGTATCGACCACTTGAATTACGATACAGTCACTAACTACTTTTAAAAGCAACTGAAAATATTCCTTAATATTTAACTCTGTTACAGAGAACTGTTTCACCTAAGGATTTTCCAGCAATCTGGACATGTTCATTGTTATTCAGAGAAAGGTTTTTGCATTTCATTAGCATTTAACAGAAAACGTGAGTCTCTGTGTTTCTTGTCTACACAAAACTCTTCCAACTGCATTATAACTGTGGTGTTTCAGGAAAAAAACAATGAGAAGTTCAAGAATAGTCGGAGACAGACAGTAATTTTGTTGTCTCTGTAGGAGTAGAGGTAAATGATGTATTAGAGCAGGCTGCTGGCGGTAGGTAGTTACAACTCTTGGTGATCGCACACCGGTGAGCTRAGAACCAGGCAGCACCACAGTAAGGAATTCGAAAGCGCGATCGATTAATTTTTAGTCATAATCCAGAGGGCTGGAGTATCCCACGGAGCCTGTTCTTGCGGCACCACTTGAACTAAGTCGGGAAACGGCGCTGGAAATTGTTCAGGAGCTGCGAACGGAGCAGCCCCGCTTTTTGGGGCACGAAACTGGCAAGTGGGGCAGGAGCCCCTCCAGCCAGCAGAGCACTGCCCCCGAGCCGCTCTCGCCGTCCCCTTCCCGGCACGGCAGCCCTGGAGCGTTCCCGCGTGCCGGCGGCTCGGCCGGAGCACCCAGAGCCGCCCGCCGTGGCGCTGCTGCCGCCCGCGCTGGCGGAGCCGCCCCCGGCCCTCAGGGCACGGCGCCAGACACCTGCCC